>PVIH01007686.1:86247-98339 GCA_004025045.1 Sigmodon hispidus | reverse complement strand
TAAATGTTATGACTATCATAAATAATTAGAGGTAGAAATTGCATTATGGAAATGACAATGTACTTAATATACATCAATGTGTAAAATATTTTAGACAGAGGTAGACACGTGTAAAATAGGAAAATAGGGCAATTATATATTTAACTTTGTATTAATATACATTATCTTAATCAGACATATAGATTAATTTTTTGTTTGTGTCAATATATAAACATTTGTATTATGTTTAACTTTGTATTAATATTTATATTATTTAAATTAAACATATAGATTGATTTTTTATTTGTATCAATATATAAACATTTGTACCATGTCAATTTATTTTTTATTTATCTTTTGGTTAATAGTTGTTTGTAAGTATAATGATTTTTTATCTGTTTTCTTTTCTTTCTCTCTTTTTTTGTGGAAGGACTTTTTATTGGTATTTTTTATTGGGTATGAATTATTAAAATTAGGTATAGTGAAAGTAAACTTTTTTTGTCTTGTTTCTGTAGAGGTATTGTAAAAAAAGTTTTTTAGATTAATAACTATTATAGGCCATTTTTTAGGTAGTAAAGAAGGTAAAGGTATATTAGATTGTAGGGTGTCTATGGGCTGAATTATTTTATTAATTGTTTTTAAATTTATTATTATTTTTTATTTTTAGACTTTTTTTGACTATAAATATAGGGGAATTTTATGGGTTGGTTGATTTTTTAATATGTTTAGTTTGTAACTGTTTTTGTATTAATTGTTTTAGGGCTAGCAATTTTTTTTGTTAAAGGTCATTGTTGGACTTAAATAGGTTTATTTGTCAACTATTTTAAAGGTAGGGTTGTTAGTGTCTTAGGGGTGTTTGTAGTTTTAAGACTGTGTCTTTGTGTAATTTGAATGACTGACGGCTGTTTTATGTAGTCTTTTGAGGTATTATTTTTAAGGCCATGATTAGTTTTTTGGTTAGTATGTAGGCTTGGAGGAATTTTAATTTGAGTGTTTTATTGTTGTAGGAGATTATGACTCTATAAGTTTATTGTTACGTTGGCCATGTATGGCTTTAATTTTGTTTTTTGTTTTTTTGGTTTTATGTATTTTAGTTATTTTATATTTTGTTTTATTTGAGACAATGTTTTAATATTTAAAAATTGAACGTTTATTTTTTTAGAGGCTACTTGGGGTGTCACGCTTGTTGAGTTATGATTGAAACATTGGCCTTTGTGTCGTCTAAGCTTTGTATAAAAATATTGTTTATTTTTATTGTTAACTTTGGTCTTTGTTTATTTATGGAGGTTTGTTAAAATATGTGTTTTATTGGTTTGTTGGATGTTATTAACTTTTTTTATAAGGGTAATTTATTGTCTATGGTTATATGATTTATTGTTTTAGACTTGGAATTTGTTATTTGTTTTGAGGACACTGTTTTTTTATTGTGACTGGATATGATTGAATTTTTTTTGGCTTGGAGGTTTGATTTTTGGGGGCTTTTTGGGGGAAGTCTTGAGTTATGTTTTTTGATGGTAAAAGTTTGTTATTTTTGTTTTTTATAGATTTATATTTCTTTGTTTAATGTTTATTTTTGTTATATTTTTTATATAGTTTAGGAGGTAGTGGCTTTTTGTTGAAATTATTTTTGCGATTGGAAAAGTTTATGTTTGTTTTGTTTATAATTTTTTTATATGGCCTGGCTTATTATAATTGAAGTAAATAATGTTTTGATTTTTTATTTTAGCATTAGTAATGGCTTGACTTATTTAATTTTTTTTATTATGGTGTAGATATTTAGCATTAAGTGTATATTGAATCTATTTATTTAAGGGTGTATTTTTGATCTTTAATGGCATGATCAATTTTTTATATGTCATATTAGCATTATCGAAGGCGAAAGAGAGTATTATTTGTTTTTTTAATTTTTGGATTTGACATTGTTTTATTTATAGTTTGAGTTAACTTTTGTAAAAAGTCTGTATAAGGCTCTATTGGACTTTGTTTAATTTGGGTATATGACTTAATTTTTTGTCTTGGGTTTAAAACTTTTTTTAAGCATTTAAGGCGGCAGTATGACACAGCAACAGAGCATGGTCATCATAAGTAGTTTGAACTGATAAATTAGTAAACTGGCCTTTTTTAAGGATTTGGTCTTTGGTGATGATAACGTTTTTAGTTTGATCTTGAGATTTTAAGGCTTTAGTCTCTTTTTTAAACTAATTTTTTTATTGGAAGTTTTGGCTATCATTTAACGCTGTGTTTGTTAAATTTTTTTAGTCATCAGGAATTACTCGATTTTGTGTTGACTATGAGTTTAAGGATTGTCTCATAAAAGATGAGTGTACATTATAGTTTATTATGGCTTTTTTATTTGTTTTAAATCCTTTATGGGTATAGGTTTATAATTGTATTTTATATTGTTAGAAGCCTTTTTATGTGGTTGTGGTTTTTTGGCCTCTGTCACAATTGGGAATAGAGTTGGAGGGATTGGGGGTAGTCTCTTTATGGTAACCACTCTAGGTGAAGAACCTTTTTTGTAGTAGCACTATTTAAGAGGGGGCTCTGGGTTATCTTGAGCAGGTGTTGTCTCAAGATCTTTTTTTAAAACTTTTAAGCGAGCCTTATAATCTTGTAACTTAGTGGTAATGGTCTTTTTTAGTGTTTTATAGTCTTTTATAAATGATCTCTTTAACAATTTTATAGAATAGGAAATCTTTTTTGTCTTTATATTTATTTGTTTTATTATTTTTTGTTTAAATTTTTTAGAGTTTTTATTTATTATCTTAAAATTTTTATTTATTTTTTTAAATTTTTTATTTAATTTTTTAAAATTTTTAGTAATATGAGTTCTAAATTTTTTTGTGATTAAAGTAGACCTCTCTTTTATGGAAACAATGAGTTTTTGGAGTGTTTTAATATGTTTATCTATGTCAGGCATTTTAGCTTTATATTTTTTATGTTGAGATGTCTTAAAATAGCTAAGTATGAAGTACATTATTACACAAAAAAGCAAAAGGACTCTTGGGTGGAGATAATCTCTAAATGTGTAATCTTGGAAATAATTTTTTATTACCATTGTGACAAAGTGAGAAAAATTTTGAACATTTATCTGGTAAGACATTGTAGAAAGGAAAAAAAATTATGTAGAAAAGAAAAGGAAGAAAAAAATATACTCAGATGTAATGAGAACTTATGGCCAGCAGATGTTGCTGTTGTGATCAGCAGCGGCAGCAATGGTACAGGAAATGAGGTGGCGATTTGGCTGGGAGGGTCTTTTTTAGATTTTTTAACAAATCCTACCAGGCGTGCTCCACTAGAATGGGTCAATCTGTCTCTTAGGAGGTCTGCCGCGGGTAGATTCGTTCTTGGTTGTGTATAGGAGGCTTGTGCGCAGCTGGTAACCAAGTTCAGACCGGCTCCGTGGGTGAGTGAGGAACCCGGCGGGTTTGTAGAATTAGCCCCACGTTGGGCGCCAATTATCGCGGTAAAAACTCGCCCTGAGATATGTTTTAATTGGGGTTTATTTTGTGAAAATTGTTTATAAAACAGAGTCGGTTTTAAGAGAAGATGACAGGATGAGGTTGTAGCGCGCCGGAGGCTTTTTAAGAAAGATTTTTTATTTTTACGCTGTACGTTTGAACTCTCGGGCAGCTGGGCCAAACTGTGTACTTGGTCGGGGAACTCTCGTGAGAGAATGATGACTTTTTGTCTTGGTCCTCTCCCTCGAAGGTCTGTTTTTGGAATCTTTTTTAGTTAATCACGCCCCACTTGTCTCTAGTCTTATGACGTGATCGTTTATATATATAGTTTTTGATTTCTCAGTACAGGTAAGCTCACACAAAAATGCACACATATATTTGACACATTCTCAGAAACATGCACTAGAAAATATAGCCTATACAATAAACAGTCTATCTTGTTCTGTGGCTTCCAGCTTTTAGGGACTAAGAAACCACCTGTTTCTTAACTCTTCAATCTGCATATGGCTTTGAGTTTTATAATACAGTCCAATAAATTCTCTCTTATAATCATAAAAAAAGAAATCTCAATCCTGAATGTCTATGCCCCCAACACAAGGGCACCATATGTAAAAGAAACACTTCTAAAGCTTAAACCCCATATCAAACCAGACACACTAAAAGTAGGAGACTTCAATACCCAACTTTCACTCTTGGATAGGTCAACCAGACAGAAACTCAACAGAGAAATAAGGGATCTAGCAGAAGTTATGACCCAAATGTGGTTAGTAGATATATACCGAACCATCCACCCAAACAAAAAGGAATATACATATTTATCAGGAACACATGGAACTTTCTCTAAAGCTGACCTCATACTTGGTCTTTAAGCAAATATCAACAGGTACCAAAAAAATGTGTATAATACCTTGTACCATTTCAGATCACTAGGGTCTAAAGTTAAAGTTCAACAACAACAAGAATCACAGAGGGCCTACCAACTCATGGAAACTAAACATCACTCATGTAATCCAACTCTGGGTCAAGGAAGAAACTAAGAAGAAATCAAAAGCTTCCTAAAATTTAACAAAAATGAATCCACAACATACTCAAACTTGTGAGACACAATGAAAGCAGTCTTAAGGGGAAAATTCATAGCACTAGATGCCTACATGAAAAACCTAGAGAAATCTCACTAGAGAACTAACAACTCAGCTGAAAGCCTTAGAACAATTAGAAGCAAACTCACCTAGAAGGAATAGACAGCAGAAAATAATAAAACATAGAGTTGAAATCAACACAATTGAAACAAAAAGAAAAATAAAAAACATCAATGAATCAAAGAGTTTTTTCATCGAGAAAGTTAACAAGTTGGATAAACCATTATTCAGACTAACCAAAAAACAGAGAGAGTATATCCAAATCAACAAAATCAGAAATCAAAAGGGGGACATAACAGAAGACCCAAAGGAAATCCAGAATTATCAGATCATACTTTGAAAATCTACACTCCACAAAAATGGAGAACCTAAAAGAAAGGAACAGCTTTCTGGACAGGTACCACTTGCCAAAATTAAATCAAGACCAAATTAAAAACCTAAAAAGTCCTATAACACCAAAGGAAATTGAAGCTGTCATTAAAAGTCTCCCAAATAAATAAAGCCCATGCCCAGATGGTTTCAGTGCAGAATTCTACCAGACATTCAAAGAAGAATTATTACCGTTACTCCTCAAACTGTTCCATGCAGTAGAAACAGAAGGAACATTGCCAAACTCTTTTTATGAAGCCACAATAACCCTGATACCCCAGCTACTCAAAGACACATCAAAGAAACATAATTACAAACCAATTTCTCTCATGAACATTGATGCAAAAATTAACCACAAAAATCTGTCAAACAATATACAACAACATATAAAAACATATCATCTACCACTGTCAAGTAGGCTTCATCCCAGAAATGCAGGGATGGTTCAACATACAGAAAACTGTAAATGTCATACATCATATAAACAAATTGAAGGAAAAAAGTCACATGATCATTTCCTTACATGATGAAAAAGCCTTTGACAAAAACCAACACGACTTCATAATAAAACTCTGGAGAGAACAGGAATACTGGGAAAATACCTGAATATAATAAAGGCAATCTATAAAAAGCTGATGACCAACATCAAACTAAATGGAGAAAAACTCAAAGCAATCTTACTAAAATCAGGAACTAGATAAGGCTGTCCCCTCTCCCCTTATCTATTTAACTTAGTTCTCAAAGTTTTAACTCAAGCAAGAAGAGAGGAATGGAGATTAAGGGGATACAAATCCTATACACTAAAGATAAAAGGGATGAAAAAGAAATAAGGGAAACATCACCTTTTATAATAGCTGCAAATAGCAGTAAATATCATGGTGTAACTATAATCAAAGAAGTATCAGATATCTTTGACAAAAATTTAAATCTCTGAAGAAAGAAATTGAAGAGGATATAAGAAAATGAAAAGATCTCCCATGTTCCTGGATAGGTAGGATCAACATAGAGAAAATGACAATCTTACCAAAAGCAATCTACAGATTCAATGTACCTCCCATCAACATCCCAACACAATTTTTTACAGACTTGAAAGAACAATACTCAACTTCATTTAGAATAACAGGAAATCCAGGATTGCCAAAACAATTTTGCTCAACAAAAAAAACTCAGGAGGCATCACCATCCCTGACTTCAAATTATACTACAGAGCCACAGCAATAAAAACATCCAGGTACTGTCATAAAAATAGACTTGTGGATCAATGGAATTGAACTGAAGACATTAACACACACACCTATGAACACTTGATTTTTGGCCAAGAGGCCAAATATATTCAATGGAAAAAGATAGTCTCTTCAACAAATGATATTGGCATAACTGGATGGTAGTGTGTAGAAAAATGCAAACAGATCCAAAGCTATCACCCTGCACAAAACTTAAATCCAAGTGGATCAAATACCTAAACATAAACCTAGCCACACTGAATTTGATAGAAAAGAAAGTGGGAAATATCCTCCAACCCATTGACACTGGCGACCACTCCTAAATATAACACCAGCAGCACAGACACTAAGAACAATCAATAATAAACGGGACCTCCTGAAACTGAGAAGCTTTTGTAAGGCCAAGGACACAGTCAATAAGACAAAATAACAGTCTATAGAATGAGAAAAGGTTTTTACCAATTCTACAAGTGACAGAGGATTGCTCTCTAAAATATATAAAGAAATCAAAGAACTAGAGTCCAAAACCCTTAAAAACCCAAACAAAAATTGGTGTTCAGATCTAAAAAGGGAATCCTCAGCAGAAGAATTAAAAATGGTTGAAAGGCACATGAAAATGTGCTCAACATCTTTAGCCATCAGAGAAATGCAAATCAAAACAACTTTGAGATACCACCTTAAACCTGTCAGAATGGACATGATTAAAAACACAGAAGATAGCCTATGCTGGAGAAGATGTGGTGCAAGGGTAATACTTCATTGTTGGTGGGAGTCTAAACTTGTTCAGCCAGTTTGAACTGCAGTATGGTAGTTACTCAGAAAACTGTGAATCAATCTCCCCAAGGATCCAGCAATACCACTTCTGGGTGTATACCCTAAAGATGCACATTCACACTCCAAAAACATTAGCTCAACTTTGTTCATAGCAGCATTATTTGTAATAGCAAGAACCTGAAAACAACCTAGATGTCCCTCAACTGAGGAATGGATTAACAAGCTGTGGTACATCTACACAGTGGAGTACTACTCAGCAGTAAGAAGAATGATACTCTAAATTTTGCAGGCACATGGATGGATATGGAACATATCCTCCTAAGCGAGTTATCACAATCCTAGAATGAGAAGCAGGGGATGTACTCACTTTAAAAAAAAACATATAAAAAGAGAGAGATGTCATTGTACACAAGAACTTAAGGCTAGAACATAGCTAAATGACACCTTGCCTAATTTCTGCATTGATAGCTTCTCGCAGAGGGGTGGTAAGGAAAGACTTGTTTTCTTTAAAGGTCTGGCCACAGGGAATTTAATTATGTTTCAGTAAGCAAATGAACAGCATGAATGGGAGGGTTTGTAAACGGGGAGACCATAAGAGTAGGCATGATATTGAGAAGTCTGATAGTTGAGTTTGATGGGTGCATGATGTAAAAACTTCAAATAATAAATATATATATGAAAAAAATTTTAAAAAAGAAAAAGAAATTCTATGATTAATATCAGGCTTATAATGGCTTTTTAACTTTTAAAGGCTTGGCTTATTTTTTAAGTCTTATGGAATAGTATGATATGTATTTTTCTTAGTTTCTTAAGTTATAGTAGAATTCTGTAGTAAGTTCATATTTTCTTGTGTTTCTGTTATTGCTGTTTTTTATTTCTAGTATGGAGCATTCTATTAGTATTAAGTATCTCAAGGTTACAAAATATGCATTTTTAAAATCATTCATTGAATTTAGGTTTAATTTAACTCACCAGTTTTTTTCAGAATCTTCAATTTATCAAAACAAATTTAAAATGTATGTCCTTATGATTTTCAGGAAATTTATTCATATCTGTTAAAATGTTTGTGTTTCAATTTCTAGTTTTATTGAAGTAAGTCTTTCCTTTTATCATTTAATTTGGTTAAGAATTTGCCATTTGTGTTTAATCCTTAAAAAAAATAAGTAAGTACGTAAATAAATAAATAAATAAATAAATAAATAAATAAATTGGACTTGATGAAGATAAAAAATAAACACAATATTGGGTGAATATGGAATGATTTTGAAAGGAATTGGAAAGTAGATGAATATTAGCAAAATAGATTCCACCAAATTATCAAAAAACTAATGAATGTATTAAACATTATTTGAAATGTTTTCCCTAACAGGACTCTGCAATTCTGAGGTATAATTATATAATTTCTTCTATGTATGTTTACTAATTTCAATATATGTAGTATCAAAAATGTGAAATACACTTTTTATAATATTTAAAAAACAAATACTTATAAATTAATAATTAATTATATAATTATATTGATATTTTGTGATTATATCATCATACATAATTATATAATGTGAAAAATTACATATTTAATATATTAATAAGATACATAAAAGTACATAGGACACAATTCAGACTTTACAAGTATTTAAAATTTTTTAAGAGATAGGTTAAAAATGATTATATAATAAAATCCTCCTAATTAAGTGGTTCTCAGATCAACCCCTCCATTTACCCTCCATAACTTTGCAGCGTAGGACCCATGCCTTATCACTTTTAATCTATTTCAATAACTTGGTTACTCTTCTACCTCATCTTTCATTGATTCACTCAGTCTCAACTTGAAATATGGGCAGAATGTGTATCTGAAAAGGCAAATCTTATTTCCTCACTCCAGCATTTATAGCCAAGAAACACCATAGATAAGCTAATATCATGTCACATGTGAACTATACATACAAACATACATATATACATACATCAATTATGAGTATAAAATAAAATACTAGAAGTATTTATTCATTTTATCTGACAATAAAACTAATTACTGGTAATTATTAGAAATTGAGGCATAACATTTGTGAGAACTGTAAATATATATTAAGGTGACTATTTAAAAAGTTTTACCACATAGTTACATAATCAAAAGAATTATGGAGGTAATAAGCATAAAGAATAAAATTATCTGCCTAGAGTACCCATAAAATATATGCCAGCTTACTCTTCACAAAGAATATGACATGGTAGTGAACAGGTGTATAGTATTTTGATTGCACATTTCACTTTATCAAGCTTCCTTATCATACTTCTTTATCATCTTTATATACTTTATCATATTTGCTTATGTTACCTTATATCTGAAAGGTTTCTTACACTTAGCATTATTGAGAACACTTCATCTAATTACAGCTGCATTCAATAGGCATCTCCATCAAGAACTCTCTCCTGACGTCTCAAAGCACTAAGAAAGCTACTCTTTCCTGAGTCATTGAGTCTTTGTCCAATCTTGTTATCATAGGACACATATTCTATAACAAACAATATTTATGCATTATGTGTGTTCATATATTTGCCTTCTCTATTTATTGGATACATTCTGAGATGAAGAATCATTGCTGATTTATCTTCAGATTTATATAACCTTCAAAGCATCTGATAGATGGTTAATGCACAGCAAATGCTTATTGAAGTGGTATCATCAACAGAGTGTGTGTGTACTTACAACTTTTATAAAAACTGTGCTGTGAAATACACAGAAAAGACAAAAACTATGTGCTTTGATTCTTTAAGTTTGTACAAGCAGTGAAGAAGCAGTGTCAACTGCAGAAGGCTTAAGGCTTATTTCACTCCCAGTCCAACAAGAGAATCTTAGCTGTTGGCAGAGGACATAAGATGCCTAAGACAACAAAGGACCCCATTGCTTACAAAAGAGTCACAACATGAGTCACATGCTCACATTAGCTCCCCTGGAAGTGATGATGCATGGTAGCACAAGCAGGTGCAAGGCACAAAATGGTCTTGGTAGGTAGTTCAAGTACTTATAAAGGACTGCAAAGTAAATGTACTCAAACATTTTTCTAAAAAGAAGACATTATCTTCATTTTCTTAGACAAGAATTTTACCTCTAGAGTCGCCATCTGTCCCCCGAAGAAGAAGCATGTAGGAATTCAGGTGAGCCACGGGCTGCAAGCCACATGGTGGGTAGATTCATGGAAATGGGTTGATTTAAGAAGAAAGAGCTAGCTAGTAATGTGCTTAAGATATGGGCCAAGCAGTGTAAAGTATATAAGCGTGTGATTCATTTCTTTTGGGGGACAAAAGCTGCGAGTGCGCGAACCAGGTTCCAAACCGGCGCCACACGTGCGCCAGGTTATAAATCTCCGGACCCATACAGGCCGGGAAAAACGTACTACAACAGATGGCTTCCCAACGTTGGGCACGAACACCCGCATAAAGCCTGAGAAAGTTTAAAACGGCTTTTTGAATTGCGTATTTGAATTGATTTACGGTACAGAGACAGCGTGGTGTTCAGGCAGGAATTTAAAAATGGCGCGTCCACGGCACACAGCTTAAACTCATACGTTTCATGACAGGATTGGCACAAGTGTGATTGATTGATTATACTGAACAGAAAGGAAGCAGTTTAAAAAGGTTTTTCTCGTAGCAGCATTTCCTGAGCCTGCTCTTTGCCAACAGCAGCAGACCGGCAGAGGGCTCCTCCGCCATATTGAAAAGCTGCCAAGAGGGGCGGAGTCAGCAATTAAAGTGATACAGACATTTTAAAGCTCTTTGGGTTAGAAAATGAGTAAGGATTCTCAATAAAACAGATTTAGACTCTCAAAACCTCTAAACGGGGTACAATGTATGTAAAATACGCATAGGCTTCAGAGAGAGAGAGAGAAAAAAAGAAAAAAGGGTGAAGAAAACCCTTTAAGAAAGAGAAATAGAAATAAAGATTTTTAAAAAAGGCCATGTAAAGATGGCAAATAAACAGAGAGTCTGAATTATGTTTGTTTTGTTTTCTTTTGATTTTTTGACTTTAAATGAGCTGACTGCAGAAACATGGTTGATTGCTGGGGCTGCTAAATACATATACTTTAAAGATATTTTGACTTTGAAATCTGTTTATAAGAATATGTTGCTTGGGAAAAGAGTTTCTGCTTTTGTCTCCACAGAAGATCAAACCCTTTGGATTGATTCTAGGCAAATGTGGTTCCATCTACCAAGGCCACCTGAATGAACATTCTCAGCTTCCAAGAAGCCAGTTAAGATGATTCAGCTTCAAAACCCCATGAGATTGTCATCATCCTTTGACAGCAGGAAGTAGTAAAAGAAAGAGCTTCATCCAATTTCCCAAAAATATTACTTATTAATGTTTGTTTTCATTATAAATGGTTAATGGTCATAGTCAATTTCTTAAAAAAAAATGGAGGAGGAGGATATGATATAGGAATGATTAGAAAAGATAAGTGGATTTTGACTCATTGATATAAACTTAAGGTTAATTTTGTTATGTTGTTTTTATTTTTCTACTCTTGATTAAGGTTTGATGCTGATGTAACTCATTTAAAATTGTAATGTGTAATTGAGAAATGCAGATTAATAGTCATCTATGATAAGCAAATTTATAGTCATGTTAGTTAGGTTTTTGTAGGTATGCAAAGATATATTTCAGTTAGATAGGTAGTCTTCAAACACTTCAAAGACATGCAGAATATGGCATTTAAGATATTTTAAGAACTTAGACTTTTCTGGACAGTGAGACAGGTCTGCTCCTGGCAGCACCAATGGATTTCAGAGAAAGGATGGGCATTGAAGAAACTTCATGTGGAATTTACTTTGTGGCAACAGTTATCCACTGGACAAGAAACTGTTCTGGTATTGACTGCTTGATAGTATGCTGTATAAACTGGACATGCAGGTTCCATAGGAAAGTGACCTCTGAATGTGGGCAGAACAAGCTGAGATGGTCCTTCAGGTTCCTGCTTTGCAGAAAACATTGCCAGACATTCTTCAGGACACAAGGAGAAGCAACTGATGGACTGTGTCAGATTTCCTGCATCACTGAAAGGTTTGCCAGAGACTTTGGGCCTAATGGCTGAAGATGGATGCCCCAACGTTACAAAGGAACTTTGGGTGACTGTCCAGGCAGATAAATGTCA
>PVIH01007686.1:0-86147 GCA_004025045.1 Sigmodon hispidus | reverse complement strand
AGATAAGGTAGATAATGGAATATTCTCTTTAATTTTGGAATACAAATAGACTGGATATTGTGACTGTAATTCTTGCTTGAGAGCTGTTCTGTTGTGTGTAATTTTGCTATATGGAAATTGAAACCTTCCCTTTTAATTAGACAGAAAAGAGGAAATGTGGAATATTCTCTGTACGATGTAAATAAATAACTGTTTGGACCCATGCAGGGCACCGTAGAAGTGGGTGGAGAATCAGAGGCAGCCAGGTAGGAAGAAGGGGTGGAGTTTACTAATCGCCATCTGTCCCCCGAAGAGGAAGCATGTAGGAATTCAGGTGAGCCACGGGCTGCAAGCCACATGGTGGGTAGATTCATGGAAATGGGTTGATTTAAGAGGAAAGAGCTAGCTAGTAATGTGCTTAAGATATGGGCCAAGCAGTGTAAAGTATATAAGCGTGTGATTCATTTCTTTTGGGGGACAAAAGCTGCGGGTGCGTGAACCAGGTTCCAAACCGGCGCCACACGTGCGCCAGGTTATAAATCTCCGGACCCATACAGGCCGGGAAAAACTTACTACAACAATTAATAAGTAAGAGTAAGCTTCTGTGTGTGTTTACTTGGGAGCTGGATGGCAGGCCACCCAAAGTGTAAGGGACTAAGCATAAAGAGTTAGAAAAAAAAAAAAAAAAAAAAAAACTAACATTTTGGCATTCCAATATGGCACTCAAATTAGCATAGTGTCTGAAGAACCTTTTTTTTATTTATTTATCTGTTTGTTTGTCTGTTTGTTTATTTATTTATTTATATGTATACAGCTCCTTTAAGATTTTCTGCCAGCTGGACAGTCCTTGAACTGTCAGGCCAAGAAGGCAATTCTCGGTCATAGACTGTGAACTTTAAATGCAGCTTTCAGGACCCAAGAAGCAGGCAGAAGAAGGAGCTAAAACTGTAGGCAGAGGTTCATGAGGCCTAGCAGTTTAAAAGATAGCTCACATGGTCAAAAAAAAAAAAAAAAAAAAAAAAGGCTAAAAGATTTGAAATAAAAAAGGTCTAGATAGAAAAATATTTAAAGAGATTACAGTATGTTTAACAACATGCAAAGTTTGGGAAGGGTGTAGTCATAGAAAAAAGTGAAAATTAAAACATATAAGTATTTTTTATTTTGAATAAAGTCTCATTTTTTATTCACTTATCCCTTTGTTCAAACTCCCTTCCCCCTCCTGACCCCTCCCGATCACTTTTTCTTCTTCCCTTTTCCTCATCTCCTATAAGAGAGAAGTAATTAATATAAGAAAGAATAAGCCATATAAAGGTGGGAAATACACAGGAGCCTGGATCCTATATAGTGTTTTGTTGATTGTTAACTTTTTGAATGCTGACAAATGTGATTTCAGGACCAGTTTGGGCCAGAAGTTTGGACCTTGCCCACGTAGCTTGTATCTCCCAAAGAAATGAATCAGACACTTATATTAATTTCATACTGTTTGCTTTATGTCTCAAGCACATTACTAGCTAGCTCTTTCATCTTAATTCAACCCATTTCTCATAATTCACTTACCATGTGGCTTGGCCCGTGGCTCACCTAGATTCTTTACATGGCTCATCTTTGGGTGACCGATGGAGACTGACTGACTCTCTCCTCCTTCTACCTGTCTCTGCTCTGATCCTCTACCCATTTCTATGGTACTCCACAAAGGCCAAACCAGCTCCTTTATTTACAGAGAACAGTCCCATCATAGACAAGCAAACAATAGCTGATAAAAGAAAAGACAAGGATTATAAACTGGACTGCAAAATTAAACCTATCTAGATATATATATGTTTAATAGAAATAAAAATGCTTTGTAGTTTTATTCTAATAGGAAATGAGAGGCTGTGAATTCCTTCAAGGTTAAAGTGGATTAACTTTGATCAAGTGATACCTTCAGAATCTGGACAAGTAATACCTATCAACTGAGATAATAGCTGGTGTTTTCAGAACTTGGCTATTTTCTCAGTTTTTCTTAGGGATGCCTGGGGATGTCTTCATCCACAGCCAGCAGGAAGTGGTCTGGAGAAGATTGTGCCCCCATTTTAGAGAGCTGGGGGAGTGGGAGGTTTTGGTTATTTGGTGGGGAAAGAACTTTATTATACTCAAGTGAATATAGAAATATCAGATAAAAAGACAACTATTAATCTTAGATAATTTGCATTGGCATAGTCTTGGATATATTGATATAAATTAAAGTTAATTTTCTTATACTATATTTAATTTTTTCCCTCTTGTTTGGGGTATTATACTTAGGCACTTCATTTAAAAATTCAAGGTATACTTAAGAAATGATGTTAGTAGTTATTCTATAAGAATCAAGCTTGTAGTCACATAGGTATGTTTTCAAGATGGAATTGATATATTCAGTTAGATTAATTGTCTTCAGACATTTTAAAGACATAAAATATGACATTTATAGTGTTTATTAACCTAAACTTTTTTATGACAATGAGACATATCTGCCCTTGGCAGCAACTATTTACTTCAGAGAAAATGGGCATTGAAGAACCTCCACAGGCATTTGCTTTCATTGTGGCAAGGTTAGTTATTTGGGCAAGAAACTGCAATTTCCTTGATTGCTTGACTGTGTGATGTACAGACTGAACATTTTGCAGGATGCACAGGAAAGTAACTGTTGAACTTTGCCAAAACAAGGCAGGGTAACACTTCAATTCCTGATTCAGCAAAGAAACTGCAGGACAAAGTGGAAAGTGACTTACAAATTTTGACAATATAGATGGGACAGCCTTTCAAATTTCCTACTTCATTGAAAACTCTGTCAGATACTATAGGCCTGTAGGCTGAAAATAGATGCCACAAAATTTCAGATAAACTTTGGGAGACTGTCCAGGTAGCCATATGTTTCTGTTGTTGAATAAAATAATATTATATCCTTCTGGGTCTTTGAAGAAATTGAAGACTAGATAGCTAAAGTTGCAGTTTTCTTTAGTTATGATAGAAGGAAAGTTAGGTGTAAAACTGTGTAGTCTCTAAGAATAAATAATGCATTATTTTCTCTAGATGTGCTAACTAAAAATAGAATATTGTAAATAATACTTACTTGATAACTGTTTGTTGTAGGTAGTTTTACTCTGCTAAAGTGAAAACCTTTCATTTGAACTTAAACAAAATTGGAAAATGTCTAATAATATCTTAAGGTGTGTTACTTTTGTTTATGTTACATTTGTTTAAATCTGTGAAATTATATTACTATGCCTGTCTAAAACATCTGATGGCCAAAAAACAAAGAAACAAAGAAACAAACAAACCAAACAAAAACAAAAACAACAACAACAAAAAAACAAACCCTGACTGGAAAATAGCAAGGCAGAGCAGACATAGAGAATATACAGAAGGAGAAACCTGAAAGAAGTAGCTAGAGAATCAGGAGAACCCAGGGGCCAGACACAGAGAAGTAACAAACCAATGAAGGTATACAGAAATAGAAAAAGAAAAGCCCAGAGACAAAAATAGATGAAATAATTTAAGTTAGGAAAAGATGTTAAGAAACAAGCCAAGTTAAGGCCCTGTATTTATAAGAAAGAATAAATCTTCTTATGTGTATACTTGTTCTTAACTACATGTCCCTTTTTGATCTATATGAAGAAGCAGCAGGCACTAATAAGTTGCAGAGTTATAGAAAATATACCCAAATTGTATAATTGTAGGATGTATAGGCTATCCTATTTTTATTTTGACAAAATGATTTTATTATATTAGTATAATTATTAGTATAATACATAATATATTGTTAATTTCTTACAAGCAGGGTTCTAAAATGCTTTAAAAAGATAGGCACACAATGTGAGAAATGTAGTAGGGCTGTTCCTCCTACATGCTTCAATGATTCATAAACAATAATCTCAAATAAGCAATGTACTTCAAATAGAAAAGAATAAATTTTGTTAGCACCTTGTTATTGGACAATTATGTTGTTTGCTTTAGGATTATTTATTACAGATGTATATATCACAATAAATGGCTATACTTGAAATTAAAAAAAAAAAGAATTTTACCTCTAACTTAGAGGACACAATTTCTAATTTCCAAGAAGTGTACTATAAAAATAATATTTGAGACAATAATTCCAGACAGAAGCTACCCATTTCTCTTCATATAGTATGTGGATGCTTGGGGACTCACTTTCAAAATATGAGTTATTAAAACATTCTAAATGGCATAAATCATCTTAGAGCCAGTAGACTGGCCATAGCTGTGAGATGCTGCTTTTAAAGCAAATTTATCTCATTATTCAATTTATTTTGTTAACATTTTTGTTTATTTCTTGGAGAGTGAACACGTGAACAGTGTGCCTGAGCACATCAGAGGATAATTTGCCAGAGTCAGTTTTCTCTACCTGTGTGTCTCAGGGATTGAACTTTCCAGGCCACTTATCTTAGCAACAAGCACTTTTATCTACTATGCAATCTAGTCTGCTTTCATTATTCACTTTTAACTGGAATTTCATTAACTTTAAATATTACCTTCCCTGTATTCAAAAATTAATCTGAGGCATTAAAAGTAAATAAATGTTATATTTAGAATTTTTTCTCTCCTCCATATAAAGCACTTAATACCCATATTATTTGTGTGTGTTTCTCTATATAGTCCTGTCTTGCCTGGAACTCAGAGAGATCTATCTGCTCTGTCTTCACAGCACTGAGAATAAAGACATAAAGACATATGCCAGCAGGACTGTGTGTGTATTTTGATTTTTGAGAACAGGGATCTGTGGGCCTTAAATCATGAGTAGATATAATTTTTGTAATATTTTATTTATTATTTGAGTTCAAATACATATAATGCATATACATATAATTTATCTTGATCATAAACCCTTTTCCACTACCCCTACAGTAAAAATGAATGTCTGTCATGTAAATATTCTATTTTTGAAAATTCCATATATGAATACAATATCCACATCATTTCTACCTCTTCTTTTCCCCACTACAACTCTTCCTGTTCTCACCCTCCTCTCTCTCAATTTCATAGCTTCTTCTTCTATCAATATTTATTTCATGCACAGATATATACACACACATAGTGTTCTTATGTACATGTATTTAAAGTTGACTGCTGAGAGTGAGTAGCCTATCAGGACATTTGTTGCTTATTCTTCCTGTTTCAGCAGTCATTGATTAACAGTAGTTCTTTATATAAAGTGGACCACAGAGATGTTTCCTTTCTCACACTGTTGTTGTAATTATGCGGTACTTATTTAGACAACCATATTGTTGAAATTTAATGAGAGCAGCAACCTTGTTACATCAAAAAGACTCTTGTCTTGAGAAGGCATCTTGGTCCTCTGGCTCTTTCAATCTTTCTGCTTCCACTTCCATGATTTTTCTTGAGACTTAGGTGTGGGCATTGGATTATAGATTGATTAATTGGGTCTTGGTACCCCACAGTCACTTCTCATCTTCATTGGTTACAGAAGTCTGTAGTAGCATCTGTCTACTGCAAACGAAGCTTATCTGATGATAAACAAGAAACATATTTATCCATGGGTATGAGCCTAAGTATGTAGGGTATAGTTAGAAATTATGTTGATTTTGGAAAATGTAAGTAGTAGGCTCCACTCTAAGTTTCATAATCTCATAAACTCTGGGCAGGTGACTAGGTTTACAGTACCAGACATACAATCCATGGTGTTGAGAAAGGCTTGAGTCCAATTAGACAACTGTTGGTTATCACCAAGGAAACAGTGTCACTATTGCACAATTGTGGTTATATATCTAGTAGGACTGACGATTGGTTTTTTTTTCTTTTTGCAGTTTACATAAAACCTTATTTTCCTCGTTCTTTTTTTGTATTTGTCTATTTAGTTTATGTCAGAGTGCTGAAATATTTATTCACAATTTCTTCTATGTACCATATATTCTAATCTTTTAAAGATGTAGAGTACAGACTGTAATAGAGATATCAAAATATGAGAAAATTTCAAAATATAACCTTAGAAAATTTATAGATCATAGCTTTTGTTGTCCTCAGTAATTTAAAATCAATTGCTATTTTCATGTATATAGATAAGCTTGATACAACACATTTTGTGTGTGTGAGACAGAAGGAGAGAAAGAGTAGAAAATAGCTACTACTGTCCTATCTGCAATGCAGAAGTTATGAGTCTTCCATGTTAGCGTGTATAAAAATTATAGAAAAGAATTAATAAAGTAATAGATTCTCAGACCTCTAAAAGTTTAGATTTCCCTGATCATAGGTGGGATTTGGTTTTGGTAAGATTTTCATATCATTTTCAGTTACCTTTATACTTATAAAAGCAACACTAACTTGCCACAAGCTTTGAATAAAGTGAAGATTTAAAAAAAAAAAAAGACAGAAAATACAGAAGCCTTGTGGATTAATTCTCTGATTGATTAAATTAAACTGAAAATATGGTATCATTGGTTCAAATATCAATGGGGGATTATAAAAATGGCCTAGTAGCAAAAGTACTTTGTACTAAGTCTAATGACATGAGTTCAGTCCCCAGAGACGAGAATCACCTTTTTCAAGTTGTCCTCTGACTTCCATGCACATATTGTCCTGGCCCAACACTAACCACACAAGTAATCTAATAAATGTTGTATTAGATTTCTGGCCCAGACTTTCAGGTCTAGCCTTGAGATTCGGACCCAATCGCAGTCTCACTACTGCTTAGGTTCCAATAATCACACAGACACTTGTGTTAATTTTATGCTGAGAGGCCTAGGGCCCAGACATATAGCTTGCTAACTCTTTACCCTCAAACTAACCCATGATTCTTATCATGTTGAGCCATGCAACTTGTTACCTTTTCTCAGAGCAGCATTTCAACTTCTTTCTTCTGCAACTCCTGACATCTCTGCTGATCTCTCTGGTGGTTCTGCACTGCTCTAAGATGTTCCCAGAGTTTTCTTAGTCTGGTAGCCCCATCCATTCTTCCTGTCTGCCTTTGGCTAATCAGCATTTTCATTAAACCAGTAGGCAGGACAATTATTTACAATGTAATAACATAATCACACTACAAATAAACACAAAAAACAAAAATAAGATTAAAAAATATTAAAGTCCTGAATTGACAATACAAGATAAGAAACTTCCAAAGATGTTACTGAGTTCCTTTTTTGTTGGCTTTCTGATGCTAGGGGTATATAGTCTAGTATATTAAGAATAGATTGTTTTTTCTATGAGACTTACTTAGAAATAACTAAATCTCCATGTGCAATTGTCTATGAATTTGCAGATTGCTTCTGGGCTTGTAATGGGGGGGGCAACTATTTTCCCTTTCAACATCAGGAACTCCCATCAAATCTGTGCGTGTCCTGTGCATTTTGACTCAATCTCTGAGTCCATTTGTGAACCAGTTCTGTTGATTTAGGTTTGCCTTATTTCTTTAGTGTCCTTCATTCTCTCTGGCCCTTACATTCTTTCTGCCTCCTTTTCTGCAGGGTTCTCTAAGCACAGAGGAGAGGAATTTGATGAGTATATCCTGTTTAGGATTGAATGTTACAAGGTCTCTCACACTCTGCATATAGTCTGGCTGTGAGTCTCTATATTTAGTCTCATCAGCTGCAGGAGAAAGCTTTTCTGATGAAGGCTGGTCACTGCAGTAAATTATGAGTATAGCACAATGTCAGTAAGAGTTATTTTATTACTTGTTATTTTATTAGGACAATGGGTTTTGGCTTTATCCTATGTTCCTGAACTATGGAGTCTCAGGTTTTTGATCACTCAAAAAATGTCAAGCATGGATTCTATCTTTTGAAGTTAAACTTAAGTCAAATCATACAATACTAGGTTCCTCTCACTACTTTGTGCTATCATTTCCATAGTGTATCTTACAGGCAGGACACCATTGAAGATCAAAGGACTTGTAGGCTAGTTGGGGTTTACATTTCTCCTTTGGTAGTGTGAAGAGTACCCTTCTGTAAATGGAAATATCAAAATTAACTAAAGATTTAAAGTAGAAAAATACTAAAAGAATTTATAAGGTATGCCTTTTGTTGTCCTCAATCACGAAAAGGGGTCAATGTTTTTCTCAAAGGGGCATAAATAGATGAGTGAGATAGATGATAGATAGATAGATAGACATTATATATATATATATATATATATATATATATATATTTATAAAGTTCTGGTTCTAGGTTAAAAGGTGCCCAACATCAAACACTGACCACAGAGGAGCCATTCATTCCCTTTAATAAGCCAGGCCCCTTTCTTCCCAACACATCAATTAGTGCTATGATAATAAAATTTTAAATCAAATTTCTGATGCTGCAACTTAATCCTATAAATTTCCCCTTGGTACATATCTAGCTGAATCAAGTGACATTTTCTTACTTTTGTAAAAACATGTTCTTTCTCTGATATCTTCCTATTTATACTATAAGAATATCATTATGAACCACTTTGAAGTCATTAAATGTAGGCTTCCACAATATACATGTAAAATAGTTCCTCACCTCCATGCTGATGTCTATATGCCTTTCTTATGCACACATCATTCATCAACATCACTAGGCTTCTTCTTTCCTTCTTGTAAAAATCTGTGATTTTCTCCTTGATTCACTCCAGGCTTTTAACATTACAAAAATAAAAGTGATTCTATAGAAAGTGTTTGCTTTAGCTCCGTAGCTGAAACAAAGTTATTGAAAAATAAAATGATCTTTGCATTCTTAGCTCATTGTCTTGCATAAAAGATGGCTACAAAAGTATTGGAAAAATGTCTGTGCTTTATGCCACAATGAAATGAAAACTATTCCCTTCATAAAAGAAAACTAGTTTTACTGTGTAATTTTCTTTGTTTTGATGGCCATTGGCGCCTTTAAATTGATGGTTAGACCTAACCAACTGCTGCTGTTTGAAAATAGGATAGTCAAAATCTTTGTGTTCAGCTAGTGGTCAGAGTACCTTAGAAGACCAGCTGAAAAAAGGGATTATATAGTGGCCAGTGGCTATTTCAGTGCCATTGCTCATCTACACAATAATGGAAAAACATGCATTTGCCAGCATTGCCTGAGAAGAATTGCATTACAATAGAGACCAGAGACCATGCTCCTTCTCAAAGGCATGCATCCAGATCAATGTTCATCCTTCTCAGAAGGAACATGTGTATTATTTACATCCTTCTCAGAAGGAACATGTGTATTATTTACATCCTTCCTGGTATCTCAGAATCAACAATTATAGAACAACTCTGTCCCCAAAAGTACCACATGTAGTCGTGTCAGACTTATAAAGAGATTTGGGATGAAATTCTGTGTGGGAACCAATCCGTTCTAAAGCTGCCTCATATGAAAAGTTAAGATCAAATCTCCAATAACAAAAACCCAGGAGAGACACAAACATAGTAAACTAATAGAGAAGATAAAGTGGGCTTGCAGCAGAAGATCAAGACTGTGACATGTTCATTCTCTGAGCCAAAGAGCCTGGAGAAAAGATTATCCATGGTAGTTCTTGCTAAGGATAGGGGCTGGCTGGACTGAGAGAATCATTTCAGAAAGCTTGCTGCTCACTAGAAGGATAGAAAAAAAAATGTAATGCACCCTTTCATGAAAAGCAATAGAACTGTCCCTGCTAGTCTCTCAGACTTTAGTGTTTCATCTTTTATCATATTTGAAGAAGTTAAACAGCAGGGGTGACAAGAAATACAGGTTAGGAGCATCAGTACACCTTATCAGTGCTCATGCCTCAGTCTTTGGGCAAGATAAATTGTTTCATTCAACAAATGCCTCAAAGGAGAGATGTCTGAGATGATATGCTTGTTTGCTTCCTACCCACTGAGCAAAGAGTTAAGAGGGGCCATCTTAAGAAGTATAAAAGAAAAGTGTTAGCTAAGGGGGATTTATATTGATCTTCATTTCATGGATGGTTAAAAAATAAGTTAGAAACAAATGCCTTAGAAATCATGTGTGACTGTAACTCTAGCACTTGGGAAGTGGAGGCAGGGGGATCATAGGCTTGAGAACAACCTGGGATACCTGGGAATATGTCTCAATAGAAATGAAAAAGCAAAGCAAAGTGTAGCCAGATATGGGGAAAAGCTAGGAATATCAGAGACAGGAAACAGACCACAGTCAAATCTCACCCAGCCAACTTCTCAAGGTAAAAGCTATCATCCAGAGTCCTCAGCCTCGCTCCCCATTGCTTCTACTGAATAAATCTCTGTTTTCCTATACCTGCCTTAAATACCTTCTTCATCCAGTGTTTCACTTCCAATTCAACTCTGTATCTTTATCTACAGTTAAAATTAAAGGTGTGAACTACTACTATTTAGTAGCTAGACCTTGAACTCACAGAAACACAGAAAGATCTGTTTCTGAAATTATGGGATTAAAGTCTGTTTCACCACTCCCTGCCTTTCTCATGCTAAGATTAAAGGCCTGAGTTACCACTCTCTGACCCTCCTAGCTTGACTGTGGATGAATCTGTCCTCTGATATTCCAGACTGGTTTTATTAAATATATAATATATCGCCACAACAAAGTATGAAGGAAAAAAATGAGCAATTTCCTGAGGATGTAGCCCTGTGGTAAAGAGAATTTAGCATCAGTCTTATAATATGCATTGTTGTTCAAATATGTTTGTGGTATGTCAATATAAAGTTCTTTGAGTAAAACAACCTAGGAGTGTTAATAGTGGGACATATAACAGATATGTTATTTTGCTTAGTTAGCTAGTTAGGGTGTTTTTTGTACTTACAATACTAGCTAGTTAGTTGTTATTTGTCAGTCAGTTAGTTAGTTAGGTCCTTTTGAGGAGCTGCCATACTGAGTCAGACGTCTGGCCTAGTTTACATTCCAATCAGCAGTGCATAGAGCTCCATTTTGAATGAATCCTAACTGGTATTTGTTGTTACTTATTTATTATTTTCTTAATTGCAATTCAAACTGAAGAGATATGAAATCTTAACAGATTTTCTTTACATCTCCCTCATGACTAAGCATATGAACTATGTTTTCATATGTTTATTGGCCATTGTACAAATTAAATTTTGAATTAAAGTTGGTCATTGCACTTTCAAAAACCTTCCACTGTGGCCAAAAGTTTCACAACCCATAGATTCAGCTATGTTACCCATGTGGCAACATGTCATACAGCTCATAATTTTTTTTTTTTTATTTATCAAAAAAAACCAGTAAAAAGAATTTAAAAAAAAAAAATGCCGAAGAGTTAACAATAACTATACAGAGGATAATAATCATAAGCATGGCTTATCAAGGGTGGAAATGCAAATAAGATTACTACACATATATTTTCTTTGTGTTCAGCTTTCCCTCTGAATTTTTTTTTCTATCCCTGTATATCCCTATTGAAGGTCCCCTCCCCCTCCCACCACATCTGATCATTTTTCTTCTCTGCAACTCCCCATCCCCTCCATTGGCAGGGAGCCGTCAGTCCTATGGTCACACTGGCCCAACAATACAGCTCAAAAATTTAAGAAGCACCACTCCAGCCTGTCTCATATGTACCATTATAACCATATCTCTACATTTGTTCTCTATTTTATTTTCCATTCTTCTGTCTCATACTCTCTAAACCACACCATGATAAATTTACCTTGAGCCTCTACCTTGCCAATATTCAAAAAGTTGGAAATGGATAAAAAAATAGTAAATGTATTGATTTATGTCACCTTAAATATGAGAAAGTAAACTAAAAGTAGCCATTTGAGACTGCCCAGCAATATTGCCCATTTATTTAGTCAATACTTTATTTATTCCATTTTTCATTTTAACATTGTCCCTCTTCAAAGCTGTACCATATAAATGGGTCTTTCCATAATAATTGCTGTGGTAATTATTTTACTGTGAGCTTTTATAAACTTCTACTTCTACAAAGATAATTTACCTGCCCATTCTGCTTTTCCTTCTGTTAATTTATATGAACTGTTCAGTAATCTATTTTGTGTTGCTATAAAATATTTGAGATTAAGTACTTTGTGAAATGGCTGTTTGAATCACATGTTCGAAACACTGTCTTCATTATATGACCATGAAATCCACTCCTTCAAACCATGTCCATCTAAAGAATCATCATTCATACTTATTTACCCAAGATCTCAAGTCAAAAATCTCTCACATCCTAGTCTTCAGTAAGCATTATTGCTACTACCTTAAATTATTGACAATCTAACTTACTACCTCTTGACTCCTACCATGCAAATCCAAAGTTCCTACATTTTGATATCCACAAAGATTGCTTAATCACATCCTACATCATGACACCCTGCTCTTGAATCTTTCTGTTCAAGTGAGCTTGCTCTTGCATAGAGATTTTGAATCTGTGCTGTCACATTTTTCTGTATATCAAACCACTCCTTCCTTAGACTTATCCCAGATGACTAAGTTTATGGAGTACTGAAATAGCATTTCTACTATCTGATATAAGATTGCTCTCAAAAGCACATTCCAAGGGGGCCTTTGAATGATTGTGCTGATACCTTCTCAAAACTGTTTAGTCCTTTGGTTTCCTTTTGTTTAACCACTACCACTGTCTGAAGTCTCTCCCTGTCCAACTCTGCTCATCCTCAACTTGGATCTTGAACATTTGTGTGGTGATATGTTAAATATTTAATAAGACCTGAAGTATCCAGAGATCAACACCCAGTCAAAAACTAGGCAGACATAGCTGAGGAATTTCTTGATCTTTGAGTACAAGGCCAAACAGCCAGACTTCAATGGCACATACCTTTAATCCCAGCATAGGGAAAGCCTGGAGTGATGACCTACACTCTTAATGCCATAACTCCAGAGACAGAACTTACTGTGTTTCTGTAAGTTCAAGTCTCACTACCAAATAGAGTAGTTCCCACCTTTAATTCTAAGCTGGATGAGATACACCTGGCAAGAAGGGTATTTGAGGCAGCATAGGAAACCATCATAGAAAAATCAACCAGGTGCAAGGCTGAGGAAGTTGGAAGAGAGCTGGATGAGATTTGACTGAGATGTTTCCTCTGTCTGATACTTCAGACTTTGCTCAGTATTTGGCTCTGAGTCTCTTTCAATACAATCTGAATTCATGCTACACATTTGGTCTCATTTTGCATTAGCACCTCTCTTATGCCTTCTTCTAAAACTTTTTGCACCTAAGAGTCATGACCAACTCTGGCACCAAGAGTTGGCTTTTAAAATTTGCCATAATCTGGAATTCTTTTGCTAATAGTTCTCTAGTGGCCATCTATTACTCTTATCACCAAAACTACCAATAGTATCTATTACTTGAATTTTTATAGCATAAACCAGACTCACATCTCATTCTTTGTATGTCTTTCTGCTTTCAGAAGTCAAGAATGTTCTTCCACCAATGTCTGCATGCAAATTACTACAGTTAAGTTGAATTAATTCTTTAGTTAGTGGAGAGAGGTCCCCTAGATACAATTCAATATAAATCAAGAAGAATTTTTTCACTGATACTACTTCAAAAGAAAACAAATGTTTTAAAAGCCCAAATATCAAACATTCTTTTAATAATTAAAATAACTTTGAATATATCCCAAACACATATCAAGTAATAGGGCTAAGAGAGAAGGTACAGTAGTTAAGAGCAATGGCTGCTCTTCCAGAAGATGCAGGTTCAGTTCCCAGCACCCACATGGCTGCTCACAATTGTTGGTAACTCCAGTCCCAGGGGATTTGACACTCTCACACAGATAAAACACCAATGCACATTAAATAAAATGTTAAATATATTTTTTAAATGTCAAGTAAATGTAATGAGTCTCTGTCCTGCCAGCCAACTCTCAAATAATGACACAAAAAATATTTTAATTATGAAAGCTTGGATTTTAGGTGAGGCTTATTTTCAACTAGCTCTTATAACTTAAATTAACTCACATTTTTTTTTTCTCTTTGCAGCATTTATTTTCCTAGAGAAATTTGTTGTTAAAAGTCTCATTTTTTTTTATCCATGTCTACCCTTATTCAAATGTCCACATCTTTATTTGTCTGCATTCTACCATGTGGTTTTTACCTCTGCTTCATTCTGGGTGTTTAACTTGCTTTGCATCTTGCTGGCTTCTCTCATGTGCATAGACTAATCTAGTTTCCTCTCTCTGCCCAGAAGTCCTGCCTATCTCTCCTGCTAAGCTATTAGCCATTTCGTTCTTTATTAAACCAATCAGAAATATCCTTGGGGAAAGACACACCTTTACTGTGTAAACAAGTATTCCAAAACAGTAAGTGTGCAAAACAATGCTACATATTTTTATTCTTATTTGATATTTAAAATGTTTTTATTTTTAATTATAACATGATTTTCCCATTTTTCTTTCTTCTCTCTCATTTCTTCCCAAACCCCTTGCTCTCTCCCACATTTATGGTCTCTGGGTTCTTTTTCTTTAATTGCTGTTATGTGAATGTATATGTGTTTGCATGTGTGTGTCCATATGTATGCTTATTCTTAATTATATAGATATAAGCTGACCAGTTTATATAATTTTACTTGTGTGTACACAATTTCAGTGCTGACCACATGGTATTGTAGGTATGAAGTATTAAGATACTCTGAGAAATCTTTTCCTTTGAGACTAAAGCTGAGTTTCCTCTTCCTTCAAAGTATAACATGTTAGGTATTCTTCCATCTAGTATGTATGTTTCGTTATTTGCAAAATAACATGAATCCATTGTGCAGATGGATGTAAATGAACTGTGACTATTTGTGTTTGTTTCATATTCATATTCTGTGGTTTGCATTTTAATAGCCTGACTGGTAGCTCTCCGAGAAACTAATCACTCCTTAGAAGAGTACACATTATGGAGAGAGAAGTTTGATGCTTGAAGATTCAAATCTGACATAGATTTAAGATAATATCTTAAAACTGGACAAAGTGTGATTCATTTTATGTGTCTTCTGGTGTGCTCATTTAATATTTTATACAGCTTATAATTTCTAGTCATTCAAAGGAATAGTAAAGAACAGCAAAGCTCATGGTATTCTCACCTCACATTCACAAAGCCACATTTCCACATGCTAGGGTTAGAAAAGGAGTAGGAGGAAAAGAAAGAAAGGAAAGAAAGAAAACGTGTGTTCCACCATCCCTAACTCTGAAAATTTGTAATAGCCAGTGAGAATCACTTTTTTCTGGAGCTAGAGAGAAGGTTTAGACATTAAAGACTAGGCTCACAACCAAAAACATAAGAGAATCACTTTTCTGAGAAAAAAAATCATTTTTTAGTGCTCAATTAACATAAGTGATTTCCTTGGTTCAATCCCAAGCACCAAAAACAAAGTAAAAAGAAGTGAAATCTCTCTTTCTACCAAATTTAAATCCAATTTCATGGGGAGTTGGTGCTGAAGAACACAAAACATAGGTATTAAGATTTACAGTAAAGAAACTAAAGAGATTGTTCAGATGTTAAGAGGACTTGCTCTTGCAGAGGACCCAGATGTGGTTCCTAGTAACCACAGGGTGGTTTATAACCATCTATAGATCCAGTTGCAGGTGATCCAGTGACCTTTTCTAAGTTTCATGGGTACCAGGCATGCATACAGTGTACATAGAAATAAGCTGGTAAAGACTCATAACAGTAAAATAACTATATAAAAAATTGAATTTATGTATGAAACTTGTGGTGATATATTACATATACAATAAAACCTGAAATATTGGAGAAACAGCACACAGTCAAATTCTAGGCAGACAGCTCAGGAATTTCTTGATCCTTGAGAACAAGGACAAACAGCTGAGATTCAATAGCACACACCTTTAATCCCAGAACAGGGAAAGCCTGGAGTGGTGATCTACATTCTTAATCCTATAACTCCAGAAACAGAACTTCCTCTGTTTCTGTGAGTTCAAGGCTAGCTATGAAATAGAGTAGCTCACACCTTTAATCCTAACCTGGATGGGATACAGCTGAGTAAAAAAGCATACAAGGCCTCATAGAAATCCAGCAGAGACAGAAATGACCAGGAGCAAGGCTGAATAAGTTGCAAGACAACTGGGTGAGAATTGACTGAGGTGCCTCCTCTCTCTAATGTTTCAGCCTCTCCCTGATATTTGGCTCAGAGTCACTTTTCTTACAATCTGAATTGGTACAACAGAAACTCTTCCACAAAAGTTACGTGTAGGTCTAGGGTACTGTATTGTATCCTTTCTGCTCAATATTACTCTAAGCATCAAATTGCTCTAATAAATAAACTTAATTATCAAATGCTTTTTCAATGCTATCAAAGTTGAAAATCAAAGCTCAAGTCAGTTAATAAATTATTTTCCTCAATATTGGATAGTCATTATTGTTTGCTTAATACAGTAATATGTTTAAGTATTATTTTAGATTATTAAGGTAAAATATGTTATATATTTTCATTGCAAAGTTGTATTAAGTCAACAGACATCCCTAAAAGTCATGCAAAATTTGAAGGGAATAACTATGCTTTTGCAGAGTACAGCACACACATTTATTTTTGCCATTGTTTGTCTGAATCAGATTCCCACTGCTACTCAGGCTCATTTTGAACTCTTGGAATCATGTGCTCTTCATATCTCAGCCTCTCAAAGAGCTTCTGAGTGTGTGTGTGTGTGTGTGTGTGTGTGTGTGTGTGTGCCACTCATACTTTGCCATAAATATATCCAATAAGTTTTAAATAAATATTAAGAGCTAAAATTAATACAAGAACTTAAGGTATATACAATTCTCATGATTAATTTACTATTGGATAAAATCAAAGCTTAGATGAAGAATTAGTACATAAAGTTACCAAGATTGTTTAAATACTTTTCTGTACATGATTTTAAAAGTAACAGTACAGATTTTTTAGCAGCTACCAATCACTTTTTTTAGTTGCTTTTGTCTTCTGTCATATGTACATCAGATGAAGAAGAGGAATGAGGTTTTCACCTCCTTGCTAAACCATAAATAAACTTGAAACAGAGTTTATGCCTACCAAAATAGCTATTGAAATTCTCTGAAGAGTGAATATAACTTCACAGAGTTCATTTTTTCAGATACTTTATTTTTTATTTCAGACCATATATAACCTTTAGTTAAGGAAAGCAGTACTCTGCAAATCAGGATTCTTTTAAAACTACTTCTTCAGCAAATTGGAAACTGTAGTAAAAGGATATGGAGAGAAATAGAGAAGAGGTATTTTTATAATGCTGAGCTTATAAAATAACAGGATGACCAGCAAGACATGGCCGCAACATAAGCTGTTTGCTGTCTGTGCATATTCCGTGATGTGGACAGTAGAATCCACTGCACAGATAATTCAAGAAGAAATACTACTTCTCTTTCAGTAATATGGGTATTTTAAACAATGTTTTCCTTGCCTTGAATTTTTTGGCAGTTGTTATTACCTCTCAAAGGTGTTTTTTTTTCCCCTGTCTTTAATTTTAATAGAAGAATTTGAACTTCTCCACTAGCCCATGAATACTCTGATTGCCGATTTAAGTGTGTTTCAACATCAACTTGATGACAAGGTGATTTTTAACCAGTAAATATTGTAGTGATTAACTGCAAAATGTTTGGAAATTTGTGTGTTTGCCTGTTTGTTGCTGTGTTTGAGACAGGGTCTCATTACATAGCCCAAATACATACAAAATCCAGAAGAGCTTCAAACTTGTTCTTCTTCTACAGCATCCCAATGTTGGGCTTATAAATCAGTAGTACAATTAATAAGTGAGACCTCGTGAAACTGAGAAGCTTCTGTACGGCCAAGGACACAGTCAATAAGACAAAAGGACAACTGAGCAAATGGGAAAAGATCTTCATCAATCCTACAACTGACAGAAGACTGATCTCTAAAATATATAGAGAAATCAAGAAACTAGAGCCCGAAAACCTAAATAATCCAATTTAAAAATGGGGTTCAGAGCTAAAAAGGGAAATATCAACAGAAGAATTACAAATGGCTAAAAGGCACTTGAAAGATTGTTCAACATCTTTAGCCATTAGAAAAATGCAAATCAAACCAACCTTGAGATACCACCTTACACCTGTCAGAATGGCAACGATCAAAAACACAGATGATAGCTGGAGAGGATTCGTTGAAAAGGGAACACTACTCCATTGTTGGTGAGAATGTAAACTTGTATAATCATTGTGGAATGCACTATAGTGGCTCCTCCAAAAACTGGGAATCAATCTCTCCAAGGATCCAGCAATACCACTATTGGTATTGGACACACATTTGTACTCCAAAGGCATTAGCTCAACTATGTTCATAGCAGCAAAATTTGTAATAGTAAGAACCTGGAAACAACCTAGATGCCCCTCAACTGAAGAGTGGATTAACAAACTGTAGTACATCTATACAATAGAGTACTACTCAGCAGTAAGAAAAAATGATATCCTAAAATTCTCAGGCAAATGGATGGAATTGGAAAATATCCTCCTGAGTGAGGTATCACAAGCAAAAGAACGGAATGGGATGTAGTCATTTATTAGTGGACTTTAGACAAAAAAGCAAAGAATACCCAAGCTGCAAATCACAACCCCTGAATAGCTTGGGTTCAGAAGGAAATTAAGAGAGATATCCAGGGATTCCCCTAGGAAGAGAAAATAGAGATCTCTTTAGCTAATTGTGAGCATAATGGGTCACAACGGAGAAGATGAGGGAGAAAAATTAAGAGATGGAGATCTTAATAGAGGAAGCCAATGTGGGATTGGAAAGAGACCAGAGACCAGGTGCTAGGGAAGTCTCCAAGAACTCACAGAATGTCCATGACTATGTCTCCAACCAATAGTGAAGATGGTGCTTATACAGGACTTTATGTGTAGTCAAGTGAATAGCCACCCTAAGTGTCATTACAGAAGTGTCATCCAGCAATGAATAGAAGTAGAGACAGAGATCCATGGCTGAGCACTGGGCAGAGCTCCTGATCCAACTGAGAGCAGAGGAGGAGAGTCTGTATGAGCAACAGAATAGGGATTAGGAGGAAAATTCCCACAATGATGGCTGGCTGGAGCTCTGGGGAGCTCACTGAATCAAGAACAGTTGATTAGGAGCCATCGGGAAAAGGGGATAGGCACTCCAAGTGTAGGCAACTATTGATTGACATGGGCGGTATGTGGAGCCTTTAGGGGTGAGATTATACATTTTCTGTGAGTGGGCTGGCACCTTGGAGCTCATTCCCTTCAGAGAAACACCTAACCTAGTCTTGATATTAGGATGAGGAAATCAAACTTGCCTGGACTGGATGAACCATGCTGACCTGACCCATCTTAGGATTTCTTGTCCTTTTTGGGGAGGGGATGGGGAAGGAGGAGGCAGAAGACTGACTGGCAGGGATTGGAAGGAGGGAAGTAAGGGGATATATGGATTAAAAGATTTTATTTTATAAATAAAAAAAGAGAAAAAATAAAGTCAGTAGTACCATGTATGCCAGGAACCAATCTTCTAACTTATTAATATTATTCTAAGCTTTGGGGCTTTTTTTATACAAAGTCCAAGACATTTTCATGTATTCAGAAAATACTGAACAGAAATAGTGATAGTCAAGATTCTAAACTAGATGATGATATTCCTAGAATCCATAGATTACTAAATAAACTTCCAAGTGTCGGATTTGAGATACTTCCTTTTGGGTTGTGTTTTAGAGAAATTGAAGAGACTCTCAAAGTCATATAACTTCTACTGTTCCTCTTGGATGCCCATCAGAATCAGATGATAACACCCTATTGCCAAAGACACCACAAACTCTTATTAGAAACTGGAACTATGCTGGCAACTTCCTCCCTATTGTCTAGTTTTCACAGTGAAAAGGTACTTTGCTGGATACTGGGGAATAAAGTGTATCTATAGTACTACTCAAATGTGAACTCTATATGCTATAGCATTAGCATGTTGAGCAATATGTGGCCACTTCTGTGATAATGGAAAGGCTATTATGGAAGTAACCAAAAGATCTCAGATTGGATTTGAGGCTCACTCCATTGGAAAGAAACCATGCCTGGAGCTATAAAACCCAGTCAGAAACCCAAGCCTTGGGAGGTTATAGACTATGGAGAGGAGCTTAAATTTGCCACATGTTTCTGAATAAAACGTTCAAATGAAAGTACAACTCTTCCTGAATTGCTCATAGAGACACACAAAACAAAATGAACCATTGCCATTGCTCTTGGTTTTCCACCAAAACTTGATGGTAGGGCTTTGATACTGAAGAAACCATGTACACTGGTCACAGGACATGAGAAGTCAAGTTGATACTGACTGCAAGACTTCCTCCTTTCTGGAAGTTTCCGAAGTTGATATAAAGGTAGGGAGCATTATCAAAAGTCTTACACATCTAGGAATCATGTGAATTAAATAACAGCCAGCATGACAAGACATTTTCATGCATATGGTAGTGGCACAAATGTTTTGGTGATAACCAACTGCTTTCTAATTGGATTTCAGGCCTGTTTTAGAGAAGAAAATACATGTCTGGCACAATAAATCTGTCCATGAATTCATGGAGAGAACTCATGGCCTCAGGGGTGAACTTATTACTATTATCGTGATAAATGGATATCATATCAAACTATTATCTAAATTTATAACTTTCTACTCATAGATTGTGGTGATATATTATATGTTTAATAAAATCAGTCAGGAGTATAAGAGAATAGAATCACCCACACTATCCACAGAGTAGTGATCCATGCCTTTAACCCATCACTCAGGAGACAGAGATCTTTCTGTATTTCTGAGTTCTGGGCCTAACAACCAAATAGTAATAGCTCATACCTTTAATCCAAACTCTAGGATTATGATGTGGAGTTAAGCAGGAAGTGGAACAACAGGGTGGGGAAGGTATTTAAGGAGCAGGAGGCAGATATTCACTCTGTAGAAATGACCAGCTTGCCTGAGGACTCTTGAAGACAACATTTACCCTGTTCTGCCTGAAAAGTTGGCTGGGTGAGAATTGACTGTGCTCTGTTTCAACTCTCTGATATTCTAGCTTTCCCCTAGATATCTGGCTCTGGATTTTCATTAAATAATAACTAGAATTCATGCAATAATAGATTAGTATAGCTCTCAAAACTGATCTGAAAAGTTTTATAGGGAGTAGGCAGTGATTAATGTAACAACCTGACAATTTGATCAAAGTATGGAGAATAAATGTGTCTTAGAATTTCTAGTGCCGTGATGAAACACCATTACTGAAAGCAACTTAAGAAGGAACTGGTTTATTTCATCTTATATCTTGTAGTACATCATCCAAAAAAGTCACCCAGAAACTCAAGCCAGTATTCCTGAAGAAGGAACTAATACAGAAACCATGGAGGAACACACAGCATATGACTCATGGCTTGCTCAGCTACATTCTGATAGCAGCCAGAACCTCCTGGAGACAATTATCCACTGTGAGATGGGCTTCCCCATATTAATTGTCAATCAAGAAAATGTCCCCACAGACTTTATCACAGTCCCATCTGATAAATAAACTTCCTCAATTGTGGTTCTGTCTTCTAAATTACTCTGGCTTCATCTGTAAGATGAAGATAATCAATACTCTTTCTACATGATCTTGGACCACAGATTATAATGGGTAAATGTTGAGCCAATAAATTGGTTGGCTGCCTCTCATTTCAAACATCCATCTGAGTCTGGTCTATACACAAGAGTTTAAAACTACCTGAAAAGTGAAAACCAACAGAATAGAATACAGGTAATTGTTTCTGCCTTTGTTTCATTGGCTCAAAAAAAAAAAAAATGGTTGAACATTGATTTTTGTGCCCAAAGCTCACATATCCTGATGGATCTTGGACAGAACCCAGATTTATGCCATCTCAAACATGAAAACCCCAAAATAAACAAACAATGACAACAATAAAAATGAATATGATGGCAGAGAATGTAAACCCAGAATAATGGAAGTGGAAACAGACATCTCCCCTTTAGCTATCTTTAAGGAACTCCGGAAGAAACTCACAATAAAGCAGACTGTGGATCATGCCTATTGATAAACAATTAGCAAGCTTGGACTGAAAAATTACACTTAAGCATAGATTTAATTAATCAATTAGATTAATTAGGATCATTTCAACAAAGTCTGTTCAGTTCTAAAGTGGAGATACTACTTTACCCTAGAAAGAAAACATTTTATTTATTCACAAAACAGATATTTTTGCTACTAAAATACTTTCTAACAACACAAATGTTTGCTAAGAGGCTTAGGAGTCACAATAAGGGAATTTAGCATCAATGCCTTACCTGCCAAGGCACTGCTAAAAAATCTGTCCATCCAGAACTGAGTGTAAAGACACAATATTATACTTCTAGCAATTGGAAATCTGAGGCAAGAGGATAGTGAATATAGGGCCAGTTTGGGTTACAGGACAAGATTCTATCTAAACTATATATATATATATATATACATATATATACACATACATAATTGATTCATTTATTTATTGATTGACCCACATACTGAGTACTTGCCCTTGTTAACTCCTGTGTTACTGAACAGTTTTTAAAAAAATTCTGACACTATAAATTAGCAAAATATTTAGTCTCTCTAAATATGTTATTTTTAATTAAGAGTCAGTTTATTTAAAAAGTTTTTCCATGTATACTACTACTCACCTTCCCTTTCCTCCCGCCAGTCCCTTTCAGTCCTCCCTTAGCCTTCCCCCAGCCAATTCCCCCATCAGTTTCCCAGGATGCGTCAGTTCAGTCTCATGTATCCATTTGAGGTAGGTCCGTAAACCTCACCTCAGTATTAAGGCCTGGTTAGGTGTTCCTCTGTAGAAAATGGGTTCCAAGATATCAGTTCATGCACAGGAACATAGTCTGATCCTACTTAGGCTTCACAAACTGCCCATGTCTTTCAACAGCATCTACCTTTGGAGACTTTAGTTTTTTTCTGAAGATCCCTCAGTGGTTCTCCTCATGATCCTGATCCCTTTGAGCATATACAGTCTTCTCTCTCTCTCTCTCTCTCTCTCTCTCTCTCTCTCTCTCTCTCTCTCTCTCCTGGATCGAGAACTTGGCCTGGTGATTAGCTATGAATCTTTGCTTCCACCTCTATCCATTGCATCATGAAGGTTCTATAATGACACTTAGGGTACTCATTCATTTGATTATAAGGAAAATCTTGTTTAGGCACCCTCTCCACTATTGCTTGGAGTTCTCTCTCTAGATATGTTAATATGCAGTATCTTAAAGTAAAATGTTAAACATGTATATTCTTCATTATAGAAAGAAACAAAATTTAGAATTCTAAAATCTTGGTTTGAGGTCACAACAATTTGTCTTTAGAGGCTTCTGTTAGGTAGATAGATTATATATATATATATATATATATATATATATATAGAGAGAGAGAGAGAGAGAGAGAGAGAGAGGCAGATAGATAGCTAGATGGATGCTAGAAAGAAAAATAGATGGGTAGATTAGCTTGCTAAAATAGAAATGATTATGTGTTGTGTTAAAAAGAAATAATATTGACATTAAATTAATACCAGATGAAACAATTGTATCCACACTATTGTCATTTTTTTATTATGAATAAAGAAGTCACATTTTCTATCCTTGTGTATAGTTATTCAAGGTCCCTTCCCCCTCCGCCACATAAGGTCATTCTCTCTTCTCCACATCTCCGTCCCCCCCTCCCCCCGCCCCAGCATGGGCAGGCGGTCCCAAGGTCCCAATGTCCCAATATTGCTCAGTTCAGCTTTCACTTCTGGCAAATCCAGTTTTCTCCCCCGAACATCGAGACTGAGTCAGGTGTTCCTTCTAGGGGAGTGGGATCCAAGGTGTCAGTCCAAGGTGTTTCGCCTCGGCAGGCGCCTAGCAGCTGACTTAGAACTGGTGCGGATCAGTGGAATCCGAATGTTTAATTAAAACAAAGCATCTCAAAGGCTCGTGGAGGGTGTTGAGGCGATGTGATTTCTGCCCAGAGCTCTGAATGTCAAAGTGTCATCTATTTCAAATAGATGTCAACTATTATTTGCAGAGTTGAATGCATATTATGCAACTAGAACCTTAGAAAAACCTAGTTTAGAAATAGTTGCATTTGAAAAGTATCTAGTGAACTGAATATTGGAACAAGGAATATTAAGGACAAAAGGTGATATTGAAGTTGCTCATGTAAAAGGGTATTTTAAAAAAAAGAAATGGCGGGCTGGAGAGATGGCTCAGCGGTTAAGAGCACCGTCTGCTCTTCCAGAGGACCGGGGTTTGATTCCCAGCACCCACATGGCAGCTAACAACTGTCTGTAGTTCCAGTTCCAGGCAAACACCAAGGCAAATAAATAAATAAATAAATAAAGTTTAAAAAAATGAAAAATAAATGGCAAAGTTCTTTGCTACTTGTTAATCAACAAACAAGTAATTCTTTACCCTCTTCTTTATTACATGAGAAAAGGAGAAGTCTAAAGAAAAAACAACAATCCTCAAAAGTAACATCAAGTGGTGGAAGTGGCATGTCCTAATTCACTGATGAGTGATACACATGCAAGGGACATGAGAAAAGAAGATTCAATAATCAACAGATAATTAAAGATTACATATAAGATAAGATCTATTGACAGTTTAAAAGATGTTGGATAACAAGAAAATATAATAAAAAACATTCTTGCCTCATCTTGGAAATATAACTGAAGAGGAAAGCACCAAGATGCCAAGAAACTGGAGGTGTCATAGTTGATTTTAATAGTTGACACAACAGTCAATGAAGATTTAGAAACAAAGAGTATCAGAAGAAGAGGCTTGAGTAAGATACTAACTTGAGAGGGAGTGGCCTGAAATTGACAAGTGGATAGTTGTGAGGGAGGAGAACAGAATGGAATGGAGTATATCAGCATGAGACACAGTAGGAAGCAAGGTTGGTAATATTATTGACTGGTGTTTGTTGAGCAAGAAGAGAAGTAAATATAGGCCCTAGTAAAATAAACTTGGTTTGGACCACATTGAGATATTTATGAGATATCCAGAAGATGTAACAAAAGAGAACTAAATCTCAGAGAACAGATGTCAAGAGACATGATTTTGGAAGCAATCAATGGATAGCTCACCCAAAATATGATGAATACAACACTGTGGTTGGGAAGCAAAAAGAAAATTCTTGGAAGGTTAGTGGGAGAAGGCAAAGGTTTCATAAGAGCCAATGTTATGTCATTTGTCACAAGAATATTTACATAATGTATATATCTTCAAATTTCTTTGAAGTAAATTATGAAATGATATCAATAAGATTTAGAAGTAACAATGTTAGATATAAGTAAAAGCAACTGTTCATCACATATATCATGCACAATATTGCATTTGGCCAGAATATATACTGATTCTTGCTCTATTTTCTTTCCATAAAGTTCCGTTATTAGTTAATTTTGACTGCTGTGTCTAAATACCTGATAAACAGATTTCTCCAAGGTGATTGTAAATCTTGTCAAGTTGAAAATGAGTATTAACCATTACACTCCCCAGTCATTTATTTGCAAAGAACAATGGAAAATACTTAATGGATTTAAAGATACTGACTCAGGGCTGGAGAGGTGGCACAGGACTAAAGAGGACCTACTGTGATTCTAAAATATCTGAGTTCAATTCTTAGCACCCATTTTAGGAAGCTCTCAACCACCTACAACATCAGCTCCAAGGAATCCAATATCTTCTTTTAGAACCTACTTTCATGAGATAAATATTCACAGACACATACATAAATGAATTAAAAACAATTTAAAAATAAAACTTAATGACACAGGTTTTTAATTAATTGAGTTGGAACTGGAATATTTTATTGCAGAAAGCATGGTAAAATGGTCTGGGTCCAATCTTCTCTCTTAAACTTCTTAGCTATAATTATTTTTAGCTAATAACAATCCAAATATGCACAGCTAGTCACAAAGAAATCTGAATTTTTCTAACAAAAGGCAGAACATTTGAACTTGAAAACCATTACAACTAAACTAAGACATAATAGTCTCAGGAACACCATAATAGTCTCTTCTACCATACTGACTAAATATCAGGTACTGGTTTTTACTGTTATTGTCGCTGAGAGAAAAGTCACACATGTGTAAAAGCATCCTTTAAGTCATTCCCTTTAAATACTGTGCACTATGTGTCCTCATATCTGATTGATGTTAATCATGCATCTCTTCTCCTGGAGTAAGTGAAAGAAGAACTACCCAACAGTTATGTAGTATTTATAATCTCAGAGCATTTTAAATAGACTTATGATATATGATTACCTTCTTGTGACAGATAAGAAAATAAATTTCCAGTACACTAAACATTTCCCAAGGTTAGAAAAAGTGAAATTAAGTCTCAAGCTCAAACTGGTCTGAGTTCATTTATAATGTATTTATATATACTATATTACCCAGCCCTTTATGGAAATAATTCCCTAAAGAATCTTTTGTAGTTTAGATTTTCCAAGTGCTTCTTTAGTATGAAAGTTGATTTTTTTTTTTTTGAAAGTTGATTTCTAGTATCTTCCAAAAGTGCCCTTTCAAAAAGTTAACTTGGTACCTGAACTTTTGCTATGACCAAGGAAAGTGACTGTATATTTCTGGTATATAATTTATAGTACAAGCTTAAAAAGTAATTTCACACCTTTCAACTTGACATGTACTTTGCAACTGAAATGGAGTCTAACCATGCAATAGTATAAACCTTAAATAATTTTAGAAATTGTGTTTCTTTAAAAGTTATGCTTACAAATTAGTTATTTTTAAAAAATCTTTCTCTATTCTACGAAGACACCTAATAAATGAAGTTAAATACAGAATGAAGTTGATTAATAGACGTCTTAGGATTTGGAGTAATCATCCTGATGCCCTTCAGCTAGATGCTATGAAATGGAAAATACTTTGCAATGCTGGGCTTCACAGCTTTGCCATATTATGGGATTTGGCTCTTTCTGCTTTTCTCAATGATGAACTCTCGAATATTTCAAGGTTATCATATCCATTATACAGGGAGAATTTTCTTTTACTCTACTGTGCTTGAATGTGAAGTTTCTACCCTTTCTCCAATGCCTGTGTTATGACTGGGAGCCATTTAGGAACACCATTCTAACCTTCACTACTGTATTAGGCACTGGAATACTTCACAGACCTATCACTTCTGAATTTATCAGCCATCCACTGATATCCTAAGCATCTGAATTTGAAAGACACAGTTGATTGCTTTTCTGTTCTGGTTCTTAGAGACAAGCCCCTACAAAAAATGTCTACTAAAGTCATAATGACATTGAAGAAGTCATAGGAAATACAATGTGGAGAGATTTCTTAAGTTCTTATATTCATATCAAGAAACATATCTATTAAAATATCTTCACTATTCCAAATAACATATTTCAGCTAATGAATAAAAAATGCATGTTGTTCCTTTGATAAAATATTGGCATCTCAGGGTACAATGCAGGGGTAGCATGCTTGCTTAGCATGTTCAGAGTGGGTTTTTTTTATGTACACTACCAAAATTTGCAAGATATTCAAAGATCTGAAAAAGCTTGTGTACTTTAATTTTCCAAACATGTACCTGCTTTTATTTGGAAGATTAAAGAAGTGAAATGTGTCTGGATTTTACATTTTATTTTTTCCATACTGAGCTATTGTTTGGAAACAGTTAAAGAGAATCTGTTACATCTAGTTACCTTCCTTCAACAACCCATCTGGGTACTAACTGGGAGAAAAGCATATCTTTTTAAGAACAGTAGGAACAGGAATAGCATTAAAGTTTCCTCTCTGATTTAAATGTGATTTGCTCTTCAAACTTTCAAGTGATAGAAGATAGATTCCCAATATGGCAATGTGTAGGTTTTGTGCAAGAGGATAAAGGTGGGAACTAGTGTAGGATAAATTAGGACACTGAATCACTGAATAAATAAATTACCTTTTGAAGATATTGATGAAGTCCTTAGATTTGGGGGGGGGGTTTCCTACTGATGTGATAAACACCATAACCAAAAGCAACTTGTGGAGGAAAGGGTTTATTCTATCTCATACTTCTAAAAATCAGTCCATGACTGTCAAAACTCAGGGCAGGAACACATGGCAAAATCCCAAATCAGAGACAATGAAGAAACGCTGCTCCTGGCTTCGGGGCTCATGTGCATCTACCAATCTTAAAGAGCCAGATCCAACTGCTCAGGATGTCCTGCCCATTGTGGGATGGGACCTTCTTCACCAATTAATAATAAAGTGCCCCCCAAAAGCAGTTCTTTTAACATTTGTTCTTTCTTCCCAATTATGCCAACATCACAGCAGCATTAGCTATCACAGTTCTCAAGAGAGTAGTATTGCCATTTCAATTCCATTTCTCCACCATATTAGGACACAATCCAAACCACTCTCACCAGAGGCCAAACCATATATTTTAATACTCCAAAACTATGAGCAAAATAAAAGCCTATTTTTCCTCAAACTGGTTCATAAAATGAACCAATAAAGATACCACATACAAAATTTAGTCATAAAGCATCTTTTCCTAGCCCTAAGTTTTTCTAATAAAGTTAATTTGGCTATTTGAATAAAAAAACTTTGAGCAAAAATTTTTTTCAAGGTAGTCTTCTACAAGTTTTATTTTAAACATAGCCCAACTGTGAATTTCCCTAATTCTCATCTCTAATTAATACACTTATTAAAGTGCAATTACATCATTATTCTGCATCCAGATAGACTTAAGAAATAAGTGGTAATTAATACAGTCCATAACAAAAGAAATCCTAGGTATAAAAAAGTCAAATATCAAAAAGATGCACTAAATTCTAGCTTTTTGTTCTATCTTAATGTTACTAGTTTTAAAATGTCAGCTATAGTGATAAACATGTTGTATAGCTTTTAAGATGAGGACCTTGGACCCTTCAAGAACACTTCACCATTTTCATTTTATATGTAAAGACACTAAGAAATAACAGAATACTCATCACAACCTGAGTCAATTTATTCACTATTCAACTGTTCCCTTATGAATGAATGAAGGCTTTGCTAAGATGGGAATTAGAGCTCAAATACAGTAGAAAACAAAGAAGACTGTGAACAGACACAGATTCTGCATTTAGGGAGGGAAACCAAAAGCAACTACACAGCTAAGAGAACAAAGGACAGTATGAGAAAAGGGCTGAATTCCCTAAGATGAAGTAAAATAACAACAGTGTGTGTGGTCTGACTGGTCTGAGGAAAAGAAAGTAGTCTGAAAGCCAGGGTGTGATTTAAAGTAAAATTGCTTCTTTATCCATGTATCTCCTTGTTCAAATGCCGTTTTTCATAATAAAAAAAATGTGGAAAAAAATAAAATCCCCCCAAAAATTACTTCTTTGGTATTATTAACAAACATGTCAAACACACAACTGATAGACCAGAAATTCATAAAATAGTTTCAGAGTAAATACATGTTCTGACTGTCAGGAGAAACCAATTTAAATGCTAAAGGATCAATTGTGAACTTCTATCTATTACAAAGAAACTGAGAAGTGGCTCCAATCTTGAGCTGAAAATTGTGAAATAACATTTACCAAATACAGAAATATTTAGTCAAAAAAGAAAATAGAAAGTGGGTACATAGTAAATTCCTTGCATATGCCATTTATATTTTTCTGCAGCAAGAATAATTAACTCAATAACAAGTGAAACAGCAAGAAGACAGATGGTAAATAGCACTCACTTTTAAATGCTCCCCAGAGTCAGCATTAAACGCCCCCTTCTTCCCTCTCCTCCCTGTCCCCATCACATACAGCACACACTCACATCTAATTTCTTGTTCTCACTGTGAACCTGTCTTACTCCTTATATGAAAAACCAAGGAGCTCTCTAAAAAATCAGAGAAGACATTTCTAACGAAATTGAGTGAAAACCATTCTGAGACACAGTTCATCTGAAAGTGACAGTTTTGTCAGATTACTGCCACAGTACAGCACAAATTTTGAGACTAGGATGAGACCTCCATCTCAAGAATGCTATCAATGTTAAGTGGTGGAAAATAATATTATACTTTGGGCAAATGAGATGACAGAACAGGGAAGGGTACTTTCAGCCAAGACTGACGACCTGAGTTAAATCCCTAAAATTCACATGGTAGAGAGTCTCACATGACATTTTTTGACTTCCATGTATACTACACACACATACATACACACATATATACACACACACACAACTTTTACTTATGTTCTTTAACCCTCAAGGCACTCTCAGTGAATAGCTGCTCACTCCCAGAAGCAAAATGGCAATATAAATCATATTTTTAGAAATATAAACTCTCCATCATCTAGCTAGAATCCCTGAATGACCAGCCACTATAACCTCATGACTTCCCCACTTCACCAAAGGAAGAGCTAACCAATAATATTTGAGCAAAACACAAGAGATATTTTTATAACACCAAAGCATTTGGCAATGGCTAGGATCAATTTCAAAGCTAATCCAAGACACAAGTGGAGCTGGAGGAAAGAGAGAGGTACACAATGTAAATTAATCTAAACATGAAAAGTTCCACCAGAAGAGTTCAAACAACTTGCATCAGCCTCAACTTCTATACAGAAGTTACCAGGGCAAGTAACTGTGCCTTTCTACTGAGAAAAGCAGCAGACCCAGGTCAAACTGAGCAATGAATCCAACTTTGAAACCTAACATGTAGACCTACTCAAATTGTAAACAGTGATTGTTACAGTTAGTCAACTTGACTGGATTTAGAATTACAGACAGGACATATCTCTGGGCATATCTGAGAAGATGAGTTGAGAAGGGAAGACATACCCTGAATAAGGATGACACTATCTATCATATATGGTCCCCAGATGAATAAAAGAGAAAAAAGTTGTTACTTGAAGCAGTCATATTTATTTTTTATTGTTTCTTAACTATAGCCACAGTGAAGTGATTTGCTTCACCAGCCCTCTGCCATGTCTTCTCAGCATGATATACTATAATACCTCTTTTTAAATCATGAACCAAAATTAAATCTTCTTTCCTTAAGTTGCAACAGATATTTTGTCCCAGAGATGAAAACAAGTAACTAATACAGACAGTTGGGGGTCAAGAAGTGTGGTTGATGTTGTAACAGATCCATGTGGCTTGCAGATCTTTAGAAATGGTTTGAGGGAGGAATGTGGAAGAGGTCAGAGGTATGGATTGAAGGAGCCTTAGAATGTTTTAATGAGAACTTAATGAGGCATTCTGATGACAATGTAAAAGGCTACAAGCCAGTGGAAGCATGGAGAGTAAAGCCTCTCCTGAGGCTTTGCAGGAGAGCAAGAACTCTATGGAAAAGTGAGCTAGAGGCCATGGGTGTTTCCTGCCAGCAAAGAATCCGGCTACATTATGCTTATGCCCTGAAATTTTGATTAAGACTGAATTTAAAAGTAATGGATTAATTAAAATACTTCTTTAATCTGTCTGTCATAGGACATTTCAATATGATTGTCAGGCTGCTGCAGCATGGTAATTGCTGTATCTTTACTCACAGTCACCATGAGAGAAGGCAACAAGTGGAGAAGAAAAGCATGAAAAATAACATTAAAGTTGAAGACAGAGCTGGTGAAGAAAATTATTATCAAAGAATCATTGTCATTTTAGAGGACCTCAGACTCTCCACTGAGAAAATTAAAAAGATTCCATGATAGTACAATACACAAAAATCAACTCAAAATGGATTAAGAATTGTAAAGTCTTTTTAAATTTTTTTAAGACAGCCATATTAGGTTTATTAAGGAGGGGGAAATGGGAAGAGGAGAGGAAAGACAGAAAGAGAGCAGGGGCAGAGAAGAAAAGAAAAAGAATGACTTTTTTTTCAAAACAAAATATACAAATAATTAACACAGGGCAATGTGTTTCACATGACTAATCATTGAGAAATTACAAGTAAAAATGACAAAATATCACCAGAGAGATTTTAACACAGCTAGTATTAAAAAGATGAAAGGTGGATGTTTATGAAGATATGGAGAAGAGGGAAGCCCTCTTCTTTTGTTGGTGAGAATATAAAATAGTATATTCATCACTGAAAAAAATGACTGTTTCTCAAAATAAAAAAGAAATCTCACTTATGGGTATGTATCTTAAAGAGCTTAAATTAGGATACTGAAGAAACAGCTGCATGCTTGTGTCAGTTATAATATTAATTACCAGAGCTAAAATATGGAATCATCTTTAATTTTTTTAAAGAAAATATATTATGCATATACACAATGAAATATTATTTAGCATTTAAGAAAAGGAATTCTAGAGTAAAAAGGTGGCTCCGTTTGTCTTATAATCATCAGGTCATGATTTAAATCCCCAGAAGCAACATAAATAGTTAGGCATGGTGGTTCATCCTTACAATCTAAGAACTGAGGAGGTGGAGATAGGCAGATTCCAAGGATTCAATAGCCAGCCAGATTAGGCTAACCAACAAACTCATGTACCAGCAAAAGCCCCATTTTGATAAAACAAGGCAGGCAGATTCTAAGTTGCAACAGCTAACGTTTTACTCTCGTTCTGTGCATACAAACATGCACATATACACACTTGCACATATACACATACACAAAGGAAATTTTGTCATTTCTGAGAACATCAGTATTTCTGTAGGACATTATGAAAATGACATAAACTGGGCATAGAAAGACAGTCTGCTTATGTTCTCATTTATAAACACAATCTAAAAAGAAATTTCCAGAAGCAAGAAGATAGTGGTTGAAAGAGTTTGCATGATGACGTGAACAAAAAGATTTTAGTCACCTGATCCTAAGCTACAGTTAGACAAGAGGAATGAATGATGGGTATTTAAGGTGTGAAATGTATACATTAGATTGATTCCACCATTCCGCTTTTGTGACAATAATTCTAACATTGTTTTATCACCCATAATTGTAAGTGAAAATAGCAAAAATAACTAAAAACCTGAAACATTTGTGGCTCAACTTTTAAGCCTAAGTATATTTGGGAAACAGGTGTTATATCAGCTTATTCAGCATATGTCATGCCCTAGAAATTTCCACTTGTGAAAATAATTAGGAAACTTCAAGAGACTCGTTCAGAGGTAAAGTGAGCAGGTTCCAGCACCTGATTCCCTGTCCGCAAAGTTGCGTTCCGGGACCAGGATCAATCTGTAGTGCCTGATCACAGACTCTCCTTAGCAGACAGGACTAGGGTTTGGCTATGAGGAACTCCTCCAGCAACACCTAAAAGAGGGGACCTTGCATGGCCAGCCCCGCCTCCAACTGCATCAGCAGAGAGGACTGAGGACTTTGAAATTCAGACCCCATCCAGAGGTGAGCAGTTTCCGGCTCCTGATCCCCCGTCCAGGAAGTTGTGTTCCCGGACCAGGGTCAATCTGCAGAGCCTGATCTTAGACTCTCCTTAGCAGACAGGACTAGAGTTTGACTGTGAGGGGCTCCTCCAGCCACTCCTAAAAGAGACATTGCACAGCCAGCACCAACTCCAGGGCAAACTGCATTATCAGAGAAGGACTGAGTCCTTGAAATTCAGACCCCTGTCCAGAGCAGAGTCAGAGATGTAACAGACTCCTTGCTCAGAGGAGACAGACAGGAGACACACAAGCCCTCTTACCACAACTGACTAGGAGCTGCCTAATAGTGAGCAACTGAAGCCATGGGCAGACACCAGTGCAAAAATATGTATAATAATATAAAGAACAACAAGGCAACTCCAGAAGAAACTGGTGATTCTACAACTACAAGACCTGAACAATGAAGAGGAAGCAGAAGGAAACAACACCAAAAACACCTTTATGAAGATTATTGAATCCTTCAAAGAAGATATAAAAAAAATCCCTTAAAGAAATAGAAAAAAAATACAAACAAAAATTGGAAGAAATGAACAACTCCTTGAAAGACAACCAGGAAAGGTAAACTAAAAAATGAAAGAAATATTTCAGGAACTAAAAAACTAAAATAGAAGCAATAAAAAAGGCACAAAATGAGGCAAAGGTGGAAATAGAAAATCTGAAGAAAAGAGCTGGAACTACAGATACAAGCATAACAAACAGAATACAAGAGATGGAAGAGAGAATCTCTTAAGTGGAATGCTCAATAGGGGAAATAAATGAATCAGTCAAAGAAAATAATAAAACCAAAAGAGCCATAACACAAGATGTTCAAGAAATCTGGGACACCATGAAAAGACCTCACTTGAGAATAATGGGAATAGAAGAAGGAGAAGAATACCAGCTCAAAGGCACAGATAATGTATTCAATAAAATCATAGAAGAAAACTTCTACAACCTAAGGAAGGAAATGCCTATAAAGTACAAGAAGCTTACAGAACATCAAATACATATTACCCCCCAAAAAAGTCAACTCACCACGTAATAGTCAGGCCATAAAACATACAGAACAAAGAAAAAATTTTAAGAGCTGCAAAAGAAAATGACCAACTTACTTATGAAGGCAGACCCATCAGAAAAAACACCTGACTATTCAATAGAAATGATGAAAGCTAGAAGGGCTTGGCCAGAATTTACACAGTCTCTAAAAGAGCATGCCTGCCAACTTTGAATGCTATGCCCAGCAAAATTATCAATCACCATAGATGGAGTAAACAAGATATTTCATGACAAAGTCAGACTAAAACAATACCTATTTACCAATCCAGCCCTCCAGAAAGCATTAGAGAAAAAACTCCAAACTAAAGATCCCAGATACACCCATGAAACCACAAACAATCTAATCCCAAAGAAGAACAGCCCAGAAAAAAGGAAATACTACAAGATACCACCAAAAAAAGAAGGAAATATAACGCAGTGATCACAAATATCCCTTAATATCAATGAACTCAACTCACCTATAAAAAGTCACACACTAACAAGATGGATACAAAATCAGAAGCCATCCTTCTGCTGCATACAAGAAACACACATCAACCACAAAGACAGACACGGGCTCAGGATAAAGGATTGGGAAAGATTTCCCAATGAAATGATCCTAAGAAACAAGCTGGGGTTGCCATCCTAATATCTAACAAAGTAGACTTTATGCTAAAGCAATTAGAAGGGACCAAGATGCTCATTGCTTATTCATCATGAAAAATTGGTCAGGAGAAGATTTCAATCCTAAATATTTATGCCTCTAATGTAAGGGCACATACCTATGTAAAAGAAAGACTGCTAAAGCTAAAATCCCACATCAATTCTCACACCCTAATAGTAGGAGACTTCAATAACCCAATTTAACCCCTGGGTAGGTCAACCAGACACAGACTCAAAAGAGAAATAAGGAGTCTAACAGAGGATATGATGAAATGGATTTAATAGATATTTACAGAAGCTCCCACCAAATGCAAAGAAGGGTACATATTCCTCAGCTCCTCATGGAACTTTCTCTAAAATTGACCACATAATTGGTTACAAAGCAAATATCAACAGATACATCAAAAATCACAGAAAGCCTACCAACTCATGGAAACTAAACATCACTAAACTGAACCACCTCTGGATCAAGGAAGAAATTAAGAAAGAAATCAAATCTTCCTAGGATTTAATGAAAATGAATCCACAATTGACCCAAACTTGTGAGAAACAATGAAAGCAGTCTCAAGAGGAAAATTCATAGCACTACATGCCTATATGAAAAACCTAGAGAAATCCCACACTAAAGAACTAACAGGTCAGCGGAAAGCCTTAGAAGAATTAGAAGCAAACTCACCTAAAAGGAGATGGCAGGAAATAATCAAACTTAGAGCTGAAATCAATACAATTGAAACAAAAAGAACAATACAAACAATCAATGAATCAAAGAGTTGTTTCTTTGAGAAAGTCAACAAGATAGATCAGCCCTTAGCCAAACTAATCAAAAAGCAGAGAGAGAGTGTCCAAATCAACAAAATCAGAAATGAAAAGGGGGACATAACAACAGACCCAAAGGAAATCCAGAGAATTATCAGATCATACTTTGAAAATCTATATCCACAAAAATGGAAAACCTAGAAGAAATGGACAGCTTTTTGGACAGGTACAATTTACCAAAATTAAATGAAGACCAAGCTATAGCCCTTAAGAAAATTGAAACTGTCATTAAAAGCCTCCCAAGAAAAAAAAAGCCCAGGTCAAGATGGTTTCAGTGCAGAATTCTACAAGATATTCAAAGAAGAATTAGTACCAATACTCCTCAAACTATTTCACATAGTAAAAACTGAAGGAATATTGCCAAAATTCTTTTATAAGCCTGCAATTACCCAGGCCACTCAAAGACACAACAATGAAGTAGAATTACAGACCAGTTTCCCTCATGAATATTAATGCTAAAATTCTCAACAAAATTTTTGAAAACCGTATACAACAATATATAAAAAATATTATCCACCATGACCAAGTTGGCTTCATCCCAGAAATGCAGGGATGCTTCAACATATGAAAAACTGCAAATGTGATCCATCATATAAACAAACTAAAGGAAAAAAATCACATGATCATATCCTTAGATACTGAAAAATCCTTTGAAAAAATTCAACACTCCTTTGCGTTAAAACTCTGGAAGAATCATGAATACAGGGAAAATATCTAAATATAATAAAGGCAGTTTACAAGAAGCCAACAGCCAACATCAAAATTAATGGAAAAAACTCAAACCTATCCCGCTAAAATCAGGAAATAGACAAGGATGTCCTCTCTCCCCATCTTTATTCAATATAGTTCTCAAAGTTTTACCTAACGCAATAAGAGAACAAAAGGAGATTGACGGGATACAAATTGGAAAAGAAGAAGTGAAACTATCTCTATTTGCAGATGATATGATTGTACACATAAGTGACCCACAAAATTCTACCAGGGAACTTTTTTTTACAGCTGATAAACACCTTCAGCAATGTAGCAGGATACAAGATTAACTCAAAGAAATCAGTAGCCCTTCTATACACTAAAAATAAAAGAACTGAAAAAGAAATAAGGGAAACATCACTCTTTATTTTTTTCTCTTCTTTATTTATTTTGTATTTATCAAGAAAAACAGTAAAATGAATTTAAAATGCTGATAAGTTAACAATAACTCTAAAGAAGATAAAAATCATAAGCATGACTTATCAGGGGTGATAATGCAAATAAGATTGCTACACATATATTTACTTTATTTTCAACTTTCTCTCTGAATTTTTTTTCCATCCCTGTATATCCATATTCAAGGTCCCTTCCCCCTCCTGCCACATCAGGTCATTTTTTCTTCTCCACAACTAACATCACTCTTTATAATAGCTGCAAATACCATTAAATACCTTGGAGTAACTATAACCAAAAAAGTAACAGATCTATTTGACAAAAATTTTAAATCACTGAAGAAAAAAATTGAAGATGATATCAGAAAATGGAAAGCTCTTCCATATTCCTGGATAGGTAGGATCTACATAGTAAAAATAGCAATCATACCAAAAACAATCTACAGATTCAATGCACTGCCCATCAAAATCCCAACACAGTATTTTACAGTCTTTGAAAGAACAATACTCAACTTCATTTGGAATAACAGGAAAACCAGGATTGCCAAAATAATTTTGCTCAACAAAAGAACCTCAGGAGGCATCACCATCCCTGACTTCAAGTTATACTATAGAGCTACATTAATAAAAACAGCCTGGTACTGGCATAAAAACAGATTTGTTGATCAATGGAATCGAATTGAGGATTCAGGCTGTATCCCAAAAGCCTATGAACACCTGATCTTTGACAAAGAGGCCCAAAATATTCAATGGAAAAAAGATAGTATCTTTAACAAATGATGTTGGCATAGCTGATTGGCAATGTGTAGAAAAATGCAAATATATCCAAGCCTGTCACCCTGCACAAAACTCAAATCCAATTGGATCAAAGATCTCAACATAAACCCAGCCACTCTGAAATAATGGAAAAAAGTGGAAAATGCTCTTCTATGAATTGTCACAGGTGATTACTTTCTAAGTATAACACCAGTGGCACAGACACTAAGAACAACAATCAATAAGTGGGACCTCCTGAAACTGAGAAGCTTCTGTAAATCCAAGGACACTGTCAATAGGACAGAATGACATTTTACAGAATGGGAAAAGATTTTCACCAACCCTACAAGTGACAGAGGACTGATCCTCATCTTTAAAATATATAGAGAACTCAAGAAACTAGAGCCCAAAAGCTTGAATAACGGAATCAAAAAATGGAGTTCAGAACTTAAAAGGGAATTCTTAGCAGAAAACTTACAAATGGCTGAAAGGCACTTTAAAAAGTGCTCAACATCTTTAGCCATCAGAGAAATGCAAATCAAAACAACTTTGAGACACCACCTGACACCTGTCCTATTGGCAAAGATCAAAGACACAGATGACAGCCTATCCTGGAGAGGATGCAGAGCAAGGGAAACACTCGTCCGTTGTTGATGGGGGTGTAAGCTTGTTCAGCCACTCTGGAATTCAGTATGGTGGTTTCTTAGAAAACTGGAAATCAATCTTCCCAAGGATCCAGCAATACCACTTTGGAGTGTATACCCTAAAGCTGCACAGTAGCACTCCAAAGGCATTAGCTCAAGTGTGTTCATAGCATTATTCATAATAGCAAGTGTTAGTTCCGTGCGTGAGAGCAAGCACACTAACAAGGCCACACAATGGAGTTTATTTAAGAGAGGAGTCCCAGGCGAGTGTAGAGATAGAGGAGCAGAACAGAAGTCAGGGGACAGAGAAGAAATAAAAGGACCCGAGCACACGCTTGCAGCCGCTTTTAAGGGAAAGGGTGTGCACGGGTATGTGTCATGGTCCAGGCAGATGCTATTAGGCAGTGCTGCAGGGTTTACGTAGCCACGCCCAGGGGCGTACCTCCATGCAAGGTGCATCCCACCTGAGCAGAGGGACTCAGCTAGGGAATGCCAGGAATCCTTACAGCAAGAACCTGGAAACAACCTAGATGCCCCTAGCTGAAGAATGGATTAACAAACAGTGGTGCATGTACACAATGGAGTACTACTCAGCAGTAAGAAAAAATGATATCCTAAAATTTGCAGGCAAATGGATGGATTTGGAAAATATCTTTCTGAGCAAGGTATCTCAAACCCAGAAAGATAACCAGGGGATAACCAGAAAGATAACCAGTCATGAGTGGACTCTGAACAAAAAATCAAAAAGTAAAGCATGTCCAAGCTGCAAACCACAAACATTAAACAGCTTTGGATCTGAAACACCTTGGACTGACACCTTGGATCCCACTCCCCCTACAGGAACACCTGACTCAGCCTTGATGTTGTGGGGAGGAAACTGAATCTGCCAGGAGTGGAGGCTGAACTGAGCAATATCGGGACCTTGAGAACTCCTGCCTATGCTGGGGAGGAGATGGGAAGATGTGGAGAAGAGAGAGTGACTGGATGGTATGAGAGGGGGAAGGGACCTTGAATAAGGATATACATGGATAGAAAATGTGACTTTATTCATAATAAAAAATTAAAAAAAAAAAAAACATTGCAAAGAGCAGTGCCCAAGCATGAAATCTGGGTTAAAAAAAATAAAAAGGAAATAAACTTCAAAAAGTTAGTCATGAATACACTGAAACTTGGAGGTAATGAAAATCACCTATGTCTTCTAAGCCTTTTTTGCCATAAACTTAACTGGCCACCTCAATGTTTCGCCTCCCAGCCACTCATATGTCATCTTTTGATAACATTTTGTTTACTTCCATTCCCTATTTTTGAATGGGTTATGTTCTTCTTCATGTTTAATTTTGAGGAACCTATTTATGTCCTAGACCCTAGTCTCCTGTCAGATAAAGAGTGGGTAAAGATTTACACTGATTCTGTGGGCTGCCTCTTCATGTGAGTGATGATGTTCTTTGCTGTAATGAAACTTTTTGATTTCATGGAATCCTATTTATTAATTGTTAATGTTAATGCCTGGACTATTGGGGTCATATTCATGAAGTTCTTTTCTATGCAAATTAGTACAAGCATATTCTATATATTATTTTCTATCAGATTCAGGATATTGATTGAATCTTATATAGAGATCCTTTGTCCATTTGGAGTTCAGTTTGGTGCAGGGTAAGAGATGAGGATACAATTTTGTTCTTTTATGGATAGTTATGTGCTTCTGTATTGTTGGAATCTGTCTAAGATCTAACTAGAGAAGTGTTGGTTTTTCCATGGCTCGTTAATTCTATTTTATTGGCCAATAAGTCTCTTTGTATGTCAGTAATCATACTGCCTTTATTCCTATAGCTCTGTAATACACTTTGCTTTAGATAACTGGGATCTTTTGTATCATGTCAAAATTACAATTTTTTTCAATTTCTGTAAAGAACCACTTTAGAATTGTTATAGGGATTATGTTGTATTTGTAGATTGCTTTTAGTATAATATTTTATCTTAAAGTATCTTTTTTTCAGGGTTTTATTTTCGCCTTAGAAGTCTTTTATTTCTATTATATGTATTCAAAGATTTTCTCTGAGTCATTATAAATGCCATTGTTTCCTAATTTCTATGTTGTGTTTATCATTTGTATGTAGAAAAAGTACTGCCTCTGTGTGTTCATTTTTTATCCTGTTGCTTTACTAAGTGTGTTTGCCAACTATAGGTAAGGGTCCTTTGTGAGTACAATTATAACATCTGAAAACAAAAGTACTTTGACTTTTTTCTGTTCTGTTTGCATCACCGTGGTCCCCTTCAGTAGTCTTATTGCTCTCGCTGAGACTGCAAGTGCGATAACAAACAGGACTGGGGAGAATAAGCATACTTATCTTGCTCCCAATTGTAGTGGAAATGCTTTGATATTTTCTCATTATGATGTTGACTGTTGGCTTCCTGTATATTCCCTTTATTATATTGATATATTTTCCTAGTATTCCCCATTCTTCCAGGACTTTCATGATGAATGGATGTTGAGTTTTTGTCAAAGGTCCATTCTGCATCTGACAAGATGACCACATGTTTTCTGACCTTTGGTCTTTTTATGTTGTAGATTATTATGTCTTTTGATGTATGTGTATTGAACCATGCTTAATGTTTCTACAATAAAGCTGACCTAATCATTACAGATATTTTTCATGTGTTTTCGAATAAATTTATTTATTTTATATCCCAGCTGCAGCTTCTCCTCCCTCTTCTCCTTCCAGTCCCTCTCCCAGTAATTCCTCTGTTTCTACACCCCAATCCACTTCTGCTCTGTTTCTGTTTAGGAAGGGGCAGGATTCCCATAAGTATCAATGAAACATGGCATATCAAGTTATGTAAGGCAAAGCCCTTCTCCATGTAATAAGGTTGAAAAAGGTAACCCAGTATGAGGAGTATGATCTCAAAAGCCTGCAAAAGAGTTGAAGACAGCTCCTATTCTCACTATTAGGAATTCCACAGGAGGATAATGCTACACACCAGTAACATATATGCAGAATACCTAGGTCAGTCCCATGCAGACTTCTTGGTTGTTGGCTCAGTCCTCTATGAGTGTTTTCAAATTTGGTTTGCAAGTAATTTTTTAATAAATAATTTAAAAATTTATTCAAATAAAATATGATTCCATTTTTTCACAGTCTAGATTCTAGGTTTCCTGACATTTTTCTGCATTTGCTTCACATTATTAAATACTGAGATATAAATAATACATATTCATTAAAACCTTAAGACATAGCTTCTCTTTCCAAAGATTTTCTTCTTGTTCTTACACTCAAACATCCCATTCTTTCATGTTCTCTTCTCACTTCCCTTTGCTCTTCCCTCACTCCTGCATGATCAAAATTTTCTTAGGCAATCTTCTCTACTTCCACTTCCCAGGGGGATCTATAGATGTCTTTCTTAGCTTTCTCCTGTTAACTAGCTGCTGGGAAGGGGAATGTATTGTAGCCTGGTTATCCTTTGCTTTATGTCTAAAATCCACTTATGAGTGAGTATATTCCATGTCTATATTTCTGGGTCTGTGTTATCTTCCTCAAGATGACACTCTCTCGATCTCATTTCCCTGGTTTGCAAGTATTTTTGAGAATTTTGGCATCTATATTTATCAGAGTTATTAGCCTATAATTTTTTGATGGGTCTTTGTTTAACATCCACAGATATCAGAAAAATGCAATTTGAAAGCACTTTGTTATTGATCTTAACCCATTCAGAATTGCTGAGATATAGTAATAATAATGATAAATGTAGGTGTGGATATGCGGGAAGGGGAATGTATAATCATCACCAGTGGAAATTCAAGCTGGTTGGGTCAATATGGAAACCATTGTGAAGCTTTCTCCAAATGCTTGTAATAGATCTACCACATGATCCAGTGATACCTCCCTTGATCATATGCCAAATGACTCCTAATGTTACTGTGATGATATCTGCGCATCCATTTTCATTAGTTCTCTATTCACAAGGATCAAGAAACAAAAACATCATAGATGCTCATCGACCAATAAATGAATAATGAAAACATGTTATATTTAAACAATGGAATATTATTTTTTTGATGCAGAAAGCAAGAGGATTTATTTTGTCTGTACAGGCAGGCTGCCTCCCTGTCTCGGAAGCAAGGGAGTAACAGGGATTAACAATCTCATATCTCTTTTAAAGGCTAAGACCATAAAATCACCATAGCAACTGGGGCAATACATGATTGGTCACTTTAAAGGTTATACTTTAAAGTCATAAGGTTGCTCACGATAGTCATGGGGTTGCCTTAAAATAAGCTGGTTAGGGGGCTTTTACAGCTGGGTGTTGGTCATAGCTATTCTGTTTGGAACTTCTGGTATTTTAATCACAGGTTCAAACATTATGTCCTATCTGAGTTGATTACAGCTATCTGGGCTAGGTCACTCTGTTTCCTGGGACAGACTTTTAGCCTTTTAGTTCCTTGTTCTCATGGGTAGTGCTCTGCTGAATACCTGAACTGAATTCCTGGGTCAAGCCTTAGAACCCAGGGTCCTTCATTCCCCCATTTTCTTTTTGGGTACTGTCTCAATCATGAGACTCTGGCAATATGCTCATGGAAGTAATCTATCTAGAAGGTGGTCTTGTGCCTACCCCTGCAGGCCCAAACTGATCTGCAAGGTCTCTCAAAAGAGTAGCTGGGACCTGACTTGCAAAGCCACTTCTAGGCTGTAGGGACCTTTGGCCTCTACAAAAAGATTTGTCTCCTATGCCAGGTTTCCTTTTAACGTAGTATTTCAACTTTTTATGGGTTTGGGGGTATAATGGGCGTAGTTTCTCTTGCTACTTAAAACTGACATTGGAGTGTTGTTAGGGTCCCAAAAGGTTGAAAAGCTATTAAAGGAACTAGGCTCCAGGGCTTCTGTCAGGAGCATGTAGCTGTCTGATCCAGTAGCCGAGAGACAGGAAACAACCCACATCAGTAGAACTGGTTCACAGGCTTCCAGCCAGTCCAGAGCTTCTAGCCAAGAGGAAATCTGTTGAGATATGTTAAAACTAAGAACAAAAGTTAGAATTTAAATCTTGGGTCCAGTCTTAGTAATTTGGGAAGGGCAGGAGTCCTCAAACCAGAAGAGAAAAGTATCATCTTTAGGAACAGACAGGTTGGAAAAACTTAGGCTGTACTTATCTGGAATATTTTTGGCCTCTGTGAGGTAGATCCAAATTCTATGATTTTCTTAAGCTCATACAAATTGCAAAAAGACATAAGAATTTTAGTTATATTAGTATTCCCAATCAGACTTTATAAAATGAACATGAAAACTGGCTATCACCTTGCAGAAGGATCTGATTGTCTGATTCTATCAAGCTAACAAAGTTATAACTAGCCCAGCCATCAATACTTGCAGAAATCTGAGAAAGATAAATTATACATAAGTGCAGAATGAATCTACTGAAAACAACAGAGACCAGTCCATACCGAGTTAGCCATGCTGAGGTCTCCACCTAGTTGGAGGCAGAAGTATCCAAACAGCATCAACTTTTAGCTGCCAGGCCTTTAAGGTGGAAGATTTTTCCCACAGTAGAGGGACATATGGGAGAAGACTGACCTTACTTTGTCTAGGCAAAAGGGTTCAATCAATTCTCCATGTCCTCAGATCTAGGCCGGGTTCGTGGCAGCAGGCAGGCATTGTGCTATGGCATCTTGCCCAGGTCAGCACTGCTACAATCCAGACGGAGATTCTGGTGTCTCATAATCTTCTTTGGAGACCTTGGGTAACTGTTAGGATCTGGGAGTTTCTGTTTAACAAATAAACATTTTAAATGCCATATTCTGCAGATCTCTCTAATATGAGGGCTGGCTACCCAGGTATATCTGCATAGAAAAACTTTTTTTCTAGTCACTTGTTGTAAGCTTAACCCTGAAACTTATACAAGAGACTAAATCTCAACCCTATAATTAATCACAGTACTTATAAGAATGACTGCTTGTGTTTCCTAATAGCCTTGAATGTGCTGATAGCTTTCATTGTTTTCATTAGTACACTTCACAAATAGTTCATGGATGTCTTTATTATCACTCTAAATCTTAAAAAGTTTGTTCTCAAAACTGTGTGCTGAATTTAGATTTAAGATCTTTGTCTGGCAAGATAAGCTGTCTTTGCAACCTTGATTACATACTTATAAACTTGTTTTGAGATAAGTTAAAAAATTTCTAACACATAGAATCTATTTTTACACTCAGCATGGAGTCTGTATGCTCAAATTAGGGCATCTGCCAAAGTTCTTGTCATATAAATATTAATAGCGCATGATTATTAATAAAAGTAAACTAATTTCAGCATTTTAACAATTATAGTTATATTCACACATACAGAGTTGGATCCAAGTTACATATATACATACATACATATATACATACATACATAGAGATTTAAAGTTAGCTTTCATCTACTCATAGTTAAGTCACATACATGTCCATATAACCATTCATATGTCATAAACATTTTGCAGTGAAGAATCATCAGCTAATTCCAAAATGAAGAAAAACCAAATTGAATTAACTCAATATCTTACAGTTTCCTTTTAAAATTCAGTATCTGCAGGTATGAGAAACCACAGAAATTAAAATCCACATCACTTCTGGCCTTTTACAACATTCTATATACGTTTTACAGTATTTTATATACCTTCAGTCAGTCTCTCTAATTCCTTAGGCATCTCTGCTTCAGACATTTTTTTTTCTTCCTGTCCCTTTATTATCCCAATTCTCTGCCTTCTCTATCATCCTCTGGACAACATAAACACTTTCACAGTCCTTTTTGTGGTTCTCTTTAGTATGCATACACTGTAGCAACATACGACTAACATGAAGCATCTGAAAGTAGTAGTAGGGTTTTTTGTTTGTTTGTTTGTTTTTCTTAACTAATAATAATTTGTAACCAACTTCTGTAAAAGATGACACACCCACTAGATCTGAATGATCAAAGTAGCAGTTGCTTTGTCTCAGCAACTACAGTCAGTGACTGACCAAAAATGCAATCAAAAATGGAGTCATGTCATATGCTTTTAAATTTTTCTCATGCATAGATTTTAATTATAACAGATTTTAACCTTATTTAATAATTCTTATCACTGTCATATCAAAAAGAATTGAATTCCTGCTAAGTTCTGATTCCTGACCATAAGTGCAGTCACGGCAGCTGTGGGTAGTGACCTACTGCTATTGGGAATAGAGATACAAAAATATTTATACCATTCTGTCTCATCTCTATGCTTTTAACAAAATTAGAAAACACATCAGAACAGCATAGATAACTTTCTTGAGAAACAGACAAAACTTCTCAACAAGGTAAATAGAACTTTCTGACCAGAAACAGAACCAAATGAGCAGGTAACATCTGAGTTACAAAAATGCATGCACACATGAGTCCAAAGATTAAACACACATCCTGTGGCCACATTTTTCACGTACTCACACATTCATCAATAGGCGTAGCCTGGCTAAAACATCTGCATAGATAAAACCAAACAAGGCAATGTTACACATGAAGAGAGCAATGAACAGTTTTCAGGAGGCTGCTATGGAAATGCTGTCAGGCAGCAACAGGTCCCCCTGGCTCTTGGGAAGAACTGGGGGCTTCTTGGTCCCAGTCTTCCTGTTGTAGACAGACTAAGAAGACACTGAGACAATTGACAAACACAATGCCAACACAATCCGTGTGGTGGGCAACTCGACTACAGACTGAAAATACAGATACAGATGGGAGCGGCCAAGAACAACACCATTCCCTTGGAAGGGGAGACACTAAGTCTCCTACCTTCCTCTCAGACAATCCTAGAGAAGACCCCAGGGAGGGGACCAGGGGGGCCCGGACTCAAGGCACATCTGCCTGCCTCCCCAACTGGCTCAACTACAGATACAGATGGAAGTGGCCGCAAAGGGTTCCATTTCCCAGGAAGGGGAGACATCAAGTCTCCTATCTTCCTCCAGACAGCCCTAGAGGAGACCCCCAGGGAGGGGACCAGGGTGGCCCAGACTCAAGGCACATCTGTCTGCCTTCCCCACTGGCCCAACTACACTGGTCCTGTGCAGGCACAGAAATACAGATGCCAAATCATCCAGTCAAGAGACAAGGACACAACACACACAGAACATTCGAGCTCATTCTTACTTCCAACTGGTCCTAGAGTGGGGGGGTCCAAGGGCACCCCAAAATCCCGGACGAGCCCCCACATGATAGACCTCAGACTCAGGGTACTATACCCGGGAAAGGGAGCCCCAAGAACCTAGACTCCAGTCCAGTTGATGCACATAGCAAGAGGATTTATTTTGTCTGTACAGGCAGGCTTCCTCCCTGCCTTGGGAGCAAGGGAGTAGCCCAATGGAATATTATTTAGCTCTATATCATGTTTAATTGAAAGGAAATGATGACTGTGCAGTGACAGTGCACATCTCTAACCTCAATACTCAGGAGACAGAAGCAGGCAAATTTCTAAATTTGAGGCCAACAGAGCAAGTTCAATGACAACCAGAGCTACACAGAAAATCCCTGTCTTGAAAAAAAGACCAAAACAAAAACAAGGTTATAAAATTCATGGGTAAACAGTCATTTTGAGTGAAGTGATCTCCACACAGGAAGACAAAGATCACATGTCACATCTGTGAATTTTAATTTGAATCTTAAGATGTATGTATGTATGTATGTATGTATGTATGTATGTTTTATTTGGAATACCTGTAGAGTTTGGAAAATTGCTCAGGAGCCATGTAGAGGGGCTTTCAATGAGTTGAGGAAATAGAAAGTGCTGGCATAAAGGGTTGAAAGGTAATGATGTAATAGAAGGCTGTAATTTGAAATAAAAAGGGGGAGGCAGTGTAGAGGGAATACAAGGAAGAACAGATAATTCCAACAAGTTTTCAAAAAGTTTATGTGAGAACCTACTACAGTAGAAGCTTCCTAAAACATGTAATTTTAACAGCCATACACACACAATCACCCACATATATACACACACACACACACCAGATTAAATAGAGTTATTGTGTAATGGAACAACAATATTTCTACTAGACACCCAAGACTAATAAGTGAAAAGACTAATGTAAGCGTAAGTTCTTTCTTTTAGTGATCATTGTCAGTGAAGTTCTATAGACATCAAAACATTGTCATTGCTTCTGGTGACCTTGCAGTACTTTATTATGAGATGTGGATACTTGAGATTCCACATACTTGACTATAGAACATGGAGATAGAAAGCTGGTACTGACTTTGAAACTTCATCCATATGGCAGTTCCATAGTGCTAAAAGGTGCCATTTATACTGTGGGAGGAAAAAAGTACAATCAATGTTTCCATCTGTGAACCTGGCCATCTACAGTAATGACTTGCTTGAAAAGACATGCCAACTGTGCATCAGCAGCATGAACATTACAATAGTAAAGATAGAAATGACTTATGACTGATTTAATTCATACTTCTCAAGAGGAAACCTATACCAAGCATCATTATTGAGCCAAGAACCTGCTGTTACATAAGTAATAGGCCATAGGCAAGAAACTATTACTATTATTTTCCTAAATGGACATGGTATTACACTGAATCCTAATGACACAACTATACTCCTATGTTATTGCATCTCTGAATCCTCAGCAGAAAAGCTTCGGTTTGCATTAGCTTGTGATTAACACAGAGATACACAACCAGCCAAGCTTCAGAAAATAGGGGGCTGTAGAATGCTCAGGCCTGAATGGGAGATCTATTCTGTAGCCTTTTTTCCAAACTTCAAGTATAATTGTTGAAGAGGAGGAAAAAGGGTGTAAGAGTAGAGGTGGTAGATGATTACATGGAAACAATATTTTCAGGATCTAGCAGGACACCTACAACTATGAACTCTTTGCAGTTGTGACAATGTGCACAAGACCAGTGCAAGCTTAGGCCAGACAAAATTTCATTATGAAGAGGCAAATTGGGCATGAGATCCTAACCCTAGCTATGGAGCTATTAACAATAATTAGCTGCTAATAGAGGGGAAGTCCATTTCTCTAAGAATATAACCTTGCTAAGCCAACCACATTTCAATGAAAGGCCACACATACAAGAACATTAGGACAGAATAAAATGGTCTTAATACATTAAAAAAAAGACACAAAGTTGTTCATGTAGGAAGGGGGAGAAGGATCTGAAAAGAACTGGGGTGTGTGTGAACAAGATCAAAACATGTACAAAATTCTGAAAAGACTAATGAAAAAATAAGTGGACCATTTCATTGAAAGACTGAAAACTATGTCTTCAAAATCCTTAGTCATTAAAGATTTAAAAATGAGATATGCAAATTATGACATTATTGAAATCAGCCTAGTCTTCTGAAATTGTTTCCAATTAAAGATTTTATAAATATATTTTAAACTGCACAAACAGAATTTTAAAAATAAGTATTAAACTTAAATTGACATCTTCATAAGAGACTAAATTTGAATACTGCAAATACTTAATAGTTGAGTAAAGAATATTTGCTCAGAAAGTAATTAAAGAAATCAGTTTTTTAATGTAAATGATTAACATATTCACAGTGCTTCTATTTAATGTAATTGCTTAATATTAATGTGAAACACCATGGATTAAATTAGTTTTCATTTGATATAGAGCATCAAAGCTTTCTGTTGAGATTAGATTTAGCTAAATGACCTGTATTTCTAGAGGCATAGGGTATTTAAGGATAGAGATTAGAGAAGCATTTCAACATAATTGAAAATTATATTGAAAGATACTATTATTGGCCTTTGTGACTGAAGTTAAATCATCAAGTCTTTATGGGGTAACTATGCCTAATTTCAAATGCATGTGCTCCTCTGAGATCTTGGATCAGACAAGGGTGGACATACAGTCCTCAGGAAAGCATTTTAATAAAAGTAAACCCCCTTTTAACACAGCATTACTTTGAAATGACATGTACCAGTATTATAACTCTTCTATAAGATCAGAATTGCTTTTAGGGAAGTGTAGGTAGAGCCAGCCAGAGTCCTGTAGCCCATCTTTGTGCAAAAGAAAAATTTCTATCAATAGAAAAATGAGTTTTCAACTTCGTCCACAAGTTTCCATATTTTCACACTACATAGTAGGTGTCTAGAGGTCATATGTATCTCTTCTATCTAGAAGGAATATGTTGATTCAAGGGAAGATTTGGTGAACTACTTCCTACAGTGATCAAAAAGGCCATCAGTATGAGAGGCTGTAAAGGAAAGAATGAAGATTCATTAAGCCTGAAATTTGAAGTTAATCATTACTATAGATTGTCTTAGAACTCCTGGGTATAGGTAGATAAGGCTTGATACCAACAGGTTTCTGAGCTGGCCTTCAAGGCGCTTGAGGCATGCACCCCACAGGATCCTTCAACTTACTTCCACATTCTTATTTAACAGCAAGGGGAATGTTTTACTGATTTTTTTTACCCAAATGTGTCAATGAGACAGTGGGGCAGAGAGTAGACCCAGACCCCACTAGGGAAATGTTAACCAAACAATTGGTTTGGAAAGGGCTTAATGCCATCACCTGAAATACAGAGACAGTGGTCCACAATGAAGACATACACAAGTGGGTACTAGCCTCAAAAGACCTTGACCCCAATATAGGTCTCATCCTGTCCTCAGTACTTTCCTGGATGCCCTCCTTACAGACAGGCAGCAATCCAAAAGCACAACCAAGGGCCCCCAATTAAAGACATCTTGATGGGGATTTGGCAAACCAGGCTAACTGCAGTATGACTTCCCCCTGGCAAAACCTAGGACCTGATGCACCAGATATAATAAGAGATTTTGTTGGGCAAAGGATTGAGGATTACAGTCTGCTGAAGCACTGTCCCCTTTAAACTTCATGTGGGGTGTTCCCCAGCTCCACCAGTAAGAGGAAGCTCTGGTAATCCAAAAATCTATTTGACACTGCCCATTTTTACACACCACGCAATGCTAACCATCTGTCTTGATGGACAAGCTATTAAAGGCTTGGTGGACACAGATGAGGATGTCAACATTTTAACTGAAATGGAGGAGAAATGGATGTGGTCTGCTTCCCCTACTGGAAATTTAGACCTGGCCCTCCCATCACTGATGTAGGAGGACAACAAAAGAAAACCACCTGCCTCTGCCTCCCAAATGCTGGACTAAAAGGACTAATGGTATGTACCACCACATCAGGCAGCAATGTGAATCTTAAAATGAACACTTTTCCATTATTATCCTAAATAAATAGGTACATATTTGATTACAAAAAATTATAACCCATCTAGTCTATTGAAAAAACCTTGATAGTAACAATGGAACCATTCACCCTATAATTTCTATGGTACTAAGAAAACTCTGAGGCAGAGACATCCTGGGGCATATGGGTACTGCTTTAACTACTGTAAGAGAGCTTTCTTTAATGACCTTTAGGTCCATGAGAATCACAATCCTACACATGAGTCACACTCCTAATTCTAAGGGCCACTTTACCCCAGGGGTTTACCCCCATTAAGCTTCTCAGCCCTGTTCCATTAACATGGCTCTCAGATAAGGGGGTATGGAGGAACAGTGGTCTATGATTAAACTGAAGTTATTTACTCTTAAAGAATTGGTTGCTACAATGGGAAACATAGAGCCATTCACAAGTAAAAATAATACACCTACATATGTTATTTCCAAGAGATTGGGAATTAAAGTGAACACAGAAAATTTTCCAATTAAATCAGACAAAAGCAGAGGTTGTATCCTTTGACCCTTCATTCATTTTAAAAGGTATGACGTAATATAAAAAGACAATTTGATCCCTCCTGGATGCTCACATATGCCTCAATTAGCCCGGTGGTATTGATAATCCTTATTATCTTTAAATGTTTCCTGCAGTACATCTGATAGCACTGGGCAGTGACTAAGATGACTCTTCAGGTTTTAATGGCTTAGACATCCTGCTCATAGCCCTCCACAGGAGGTTAAGCATGCCTGGTTCTCTAAAATTCAAAAGACTACTGCCTAATCCTCTCCACATGGGTGGCTCTCTAGGAATGGATGTTCTTTGAGGGCTTCTAGCCAATAAGAACTTGTTAGGCAAGCCAACCTAAAGGAGGCACAGTCCAGTTGATGAGCCCTCCTCAGGCAGGGTCAAAGGCCTGAGTGAAGAACTCTGCCTCCCACTGAATACCCACATATAAAAAAAGGCAGATATGTAGGAAGTTAAAGCCTACAAGGCTGAGAGATAAGCCAACCTTGCATGCGCCTGAGGGTCTAACAACAGGTGCTGTTCAGAGCTTCTGATTATGCCTAGCCAATGAGGAGCGACTACACAATATTACCAGATTAGGATGCAGCCTCAGTGCTGGGAGGAGAGTATATAATTCTCTCCCATTGCTAAATAAATGAGTCTACTATTTGTTTTTCACTTGCCTTGTAGTGTCTGTGAAATTGATGTCATGTCTTCTTACCCCCAATTCTGAAAAAGCCATTAGGACCCTGGATAGCAGTAACACTTGAGGTTGGAGAGATGGCTCAGTCGTTAAGAGCACTGACTGCTCTTCCACAAAACTTGGGTTCAATACCCAACATCCACATGGTAGTCCAAAACTGTCTGTAACTCCAGTTCCAAGACATTTTGCACCCTCACACAGACATATATGACAGGAAAACACCAATGCACATAAAAAGAATTAGAATTTCTTACACAATAATTATTTCTTATTTTAAATTATATATGCTAATTTTTCTTATTTTAAAATACTTCTCTGGACTATAGGGTTTAGAGCTAAATTAGTGACTTATGTTCATTCACAAATTAGTCCCTGCCCAGTGCAAAGATCTACAAAAGATACTTAACATCTTTGTTACCTTACCTATAAATGTAAGTCACAAGAGCTACATCACAAATGTGTTGTAAAGATTAAAAGCAAAAGTACAATTCAGATACATAAGTTAATACCTAGGACACAGTGATTATTTAGTACATTTAGATAACACTATGATTTCTCTAAGTTTGTATAGGTACAAAATTATTAGTAATTATATTTAATGCAGTGTTCAGCAGTGCTTTTTAGTATTTAAATAAACTACATCATCTTCTTTTGTATACTTATTCTTATTCTGGTGTATACTTCATGCTCAAAAAACCCCATTCAGATTCTGGGGACATTAGAAACTATTTTATATGTGCCCTAATATCAGGGTGATGCCTGACATTCTTCATTTTATTGACTTCTCAGTTGGTAAAGGAACTTTTGGAAGGAACATTTATGTGATGAATGGCTATTGCATCAAGAACAAATATCATAAGGCAAAAAATATGAAAGATATTCAGTAAATGAACTATTTGAAATAACAAGTAAAATACAGTGAACCTAAATCATATCTGCTCATGCAAAGAATAACACTTCCACAAAGGAAAATTTTACATTTTGGAATATGTAAATTGAAGGAGAATCAGTGAGTGAGTATGTTTGTATTGGTGTATCTTACAATATTTTCTAAAAGTAAATAAATCACTTTCATGTTGGTAGCCATGGAATTTATATTAGTCAGGAATGCCCCTAAATAAAAGCAAATGCCACTATAAACAACAGTTTTAATCTCTGCTAATTGTCTTAAAGTCTTCCCTTCAATTCCTGAAAAGCCCTTTTACTTTTTCCCACACTCTGATTATAGTTAAAATATGACACTCAATTTTGCTGTGTTCTTTTTCATGTGTGTTAACAGAAATCTCCTCTGCTTCTTTTGTATTATCAGTCTCTTGAGCTTCATGCCTTCTCAGCAATGTTATTCTTACCTTGAATGTGGCCTTCATAACCCTTTGTTGGATATTTCCTAATACCATAGGGTTCTTCTTAATACTACCAAGGATTGTAGTCTGGGTATTAGAGCATTTTGAAATTAAAATGATGCCTTTGGGAGATTTGGGGTTTATTTTTCTTTTTTTCTTTTTGAATAAAGTCTCATTTTTTTATCCATGTATCCCCTTGTTCAAACTCCCTTCCCCCTCCTGCCCCTTCCAGTCACTCTCTCTTCTCCCTATCTCCTCATCTCCTTCCCAGCAAGGGCAGGAGGTTCCAAAGTCCCAAGGTGGCTTAGTTCAGCATCCACTCCAGGCAAATCTGCTTTCCTCATCCCAACATCAGGATTGGGTCAGGTGTTTTTTAACAGGCATCTTTCTATAGAGTAAAATTGCTTTTTCTCCTGAAAAATTAGTAGATACAACATTTATAAAAGCTCAAAGTCAACACAAGAATGTTAATTGTGAGAATTTTCTCTGAGGAGATTAAAAAAGTGTTCATATTTTTGTTATGGTAGGAAGCAAATGAAAGCAAATTAGTGCTTCTAAAATTATCAGTTACTATAAATCCTACCTATTGCTGTAGTAATAATTTAAAATTTATAACTATAATAGCTATATGTACTACTGTTACCTAATAAACTTTTGTAAGCACTACTCTACATGCATAACAACATTCTTTCAATAGCTTTAATGTTTACTCTCTGTTTATTTAATGTGATGTTATTATTTATTTGTGTAATGGCACCTGGATATCATGTAGCACAGAGGAATTACAGTGATTTTTTTCATTTTCCAGTGTCAGCTATTCACTTTTGCTGTTTTTGTTAATCATATTCTTTATTTTGTTTAAATCTCATTTAAAGGTACAGTTTAACAATTTTAAATTTAAGAAAGACTGAGGAAATTTTTTTTCTGGGTGACAGAGTGCAGTTAAAGCAGGAAAATTATTTAAACTCATCATGGCAATACATCTTGATTCAGTTATTTTGATATGGCCCTTTGGTATTTTAAAATAAATAGAACCCTGTAAATTATATACGATTTTCTATTAAAAATGTTGTGGTGATATAGTGCATATTTAATAAAGTTTTCCTTGGAACAGAAGACAGAGCCAAGCCTGATTTTTGTCATGAAGGTCAGAAAGTGGTAATCCAGGCTTTAATCCTGAACTTGGGAGGCAGAGATGTTCTGGATCTCTATAACTTCAAGGACAGGCAGCAGTGACATGCATCTTTAACTCTAGTACTAGGAAAGTTGAACAAGAAAGTAAGATAAGTGCTCTGAAAAAGAGGAGGCAGGAGTTTGACCATTCACCAGTGAACCCATTCCCTCTTGGCTGAGGGAGGACTCAGTATGAGGATTCCTGAGGAGTGACTAGGTGAAAAGTGACTATGGCTTGTTTCTCTGTTTCTCTGATCTTTTGGATTTCCTCAATATCTGGCTCTGTATTTTTATTAATAAGAACACAAAGAATTCATGTAATAATGTGCAACTTTCACATTCTATCTTGTTCCTAACACTTTCTTTCTGTCTTTCCTTAAGGCTGTTCCATTTCTTTTTTATAAAAATGGTTCATTTCAAATTATTTGAATCATTGAAATGTCTATGGCAGTAAGTGATATTAAGTGACTCTTAAAAGCAAACACAGTTTCCATCCCCATGTCTCTGCACAAACTTCACACCCTACAACACCTTCTGATTACTGAGCTTCCTTTCATAGTAAGACTGTCACTTTCTTGCACTGTCTTCTCATGGGTAAACTGATGAACTCTTAAGTACAGGCTTCTTTCTAAAGATCAACTTCAAAATAAATACTGATCTTAATTCTTTCCTAGGTTCCCTGGTGGGAGGACAATTACACCCCATCTCAGGTACCTAGTATACCCTCTCAGATTTAAGGGAGGGAAGATAAATCAATAATTTTTGTTTAGCCGGACACAGTGGCACACACCTTTAATTATAGCACTTGAGAAAGCACTTCTCCTATGAGTTTAAGGAAGCCTGGTCTACATAGAGAGCACCAATTCATTCAGGGTCATATAGTGTCTCCAAACAGCAGTAAGCCAAGCTCCTAACCAGAAAATCTTCCACAGAGTTTATTGAGTATTTGTTCAGCAAGAAAAAAATTGATATTTTTGTCAATTAATATTTCTTTATGTATGGATCACTCTCCTAACAGATGTCATCAAAAGAAAGAGGGGGTGATAAATAAAATTCCAAAAGCAAACTACCACACCTATTTATTCTCTGTAAAATAAAATCAAATTGCACATTAAGGGGTATAATTTTAGGATTTTCTTTCAGACATAAGTGAAATCAATCTTGGAAGACTCTGTGCTATTAGTGCTGAAACTACCCTATCCCCAACTCTGTTGGGAAAAAAACCTGAAGATTCAACACTTTGCTAAGCATAGCAAAAATAAGCTGGAAAACGATAGTGATCAAAATACAGTATGTTGAAAATGTTCTAGTGTGACGAATCTTATTTTATAAAATTTTGTCAATTTGTCTATGAAGCTGTAATTACTATTATTCAGCATGCCCTGATAGATTATTCCATGTAAAGAAGAGCCTTGGGGGAATTAAGTTGCCCATGGAAAATTAAAAAACTCAAGTTCTGAAGTACTGCACAACCTTCCCTATACCAGAAATTAAGATGGATTTTTAATACAGCAGTCCTCAACCTGTGGGTCACAACCTTTTTGGAGTCAAATGACCCTTTCACAGGGGCCAGATATCAGCTATCCCTCCTATCTAATATATACATTACAATTTATAACAGTAGAAAAATACAGTTATAAAGTAGCAAAAAAATATATTTTTTTTTGCTTGGGAGTCAATGCAGCATGAAGAAATGTATTTAAGGGTCACAGCATTAGGAAGGTTGAGAGCCACTGTCTTAAAGACAAGGACAGATTTCAACAAAAATATTTGTGTAAAATATTATTGTGTTAGGCAAGCATGTTGACCACTGCACTATGGAAATCCTAATGAAATATTGTGAAATATATTTATACATCTCTCTTTAAGGAATAGAAATCAAACAATCAGCAAGAAGAGAACAGCACATTTATCATTTATATTTATCCCAGAGCAAATGATTACTTATTAATTTTACATTTTGAAAAAGAGGGAGAAAATAGATAGGGCAAAAATAAGAGCTGACTTGTTATTTTAGTATATAGAATTGCAAGTTGTTGGGGGAAAGCCATCTAAGACACATGTAGAATGTTTTTCAACTTTGCTTTAGGCAAATCTTGTTTACTGGGGCTCTTTCATGAGCTACAAACCTACCATTTCAATTCCTTTAAGGAAAAAATAAACAATTAGAGGTCTAGACTATTTATTATTAGAAAAAGAATGAAACTATATGACTTGATAACTCCTGAGCTTTGAATTGACAAACATTGCCAATGGTTTAACTGTGTCATTTGGATCCCTACCAGGCTCATCTGGATCTTATGTCTACTATATCACATGTACTCTTGGTATTGCCTAATATCCCCTCTTGAGATCTCCACACCCTTCTCTTTCTACATGCCCCTAATACCTCATCAATGTTAAAAATCAAGATGTGTTTTCCCATCTTTCTCTTATGACTTTGCTGTTTTCCCTTTTGGTAAACAATTTAGCACATTTATGGTGGTAACTAATTGTATGGAGAAAAACTTCTGCATTACCTTAGAGAGCATCTTTGTAACACAACAGATGACTTTATTGGACTTAGAGCATGCTATAACTAAAAGTGAAGTCTTAACATAAGTTTTTTGCATTAACCACATTCTTTTCTCCCCTTCCTCATCAAAAAGTGGCCAAGACAATGTCCTTTTCACAATAACTACCAAATGTTTGAGGGTATCTGATGAGTGTATGAGATATTAAGGCTACATCCTAAAAGACATGTTTCATTGACAAAACAAAAATAAATGTATTCCCTTTGCTAATCTCCCTCAGAAAGTGTTCAGAAAGCAATTTTCATTGAAATGTTTTGCCAATCATTATCCCTAGCATCCAGTAATACATAAATACTTATCTAAGTTTTCACCAGAATCTTATTCTTCCTCTGGCTGTAAGTTGCACAGACACATAGGAATAAATACTTAACAGAAAAACCTGAAGAAACCTTTATCATTTCTCATATATATGAATATAAGGCAGAAAACATGCTCATTTTAACTAATACAGAGAGACAGCTTTTATACTAACCTTAACAAGATCTCTAATAATATCTGGTGTTTAGATAATCCATCATTTTCCAAACATTTTAATGGAATTATTTTCTTGTAGGTATTCCCTTATAGAACAGACCAAAAGTTATTAACTTCATTTTGCATCTAAGAAAGATAATTTTCACCTAGACCAAATGAATTCTGCAGTCATATATCTTATAAGTAGTTGAGTTTGGGCTTATTAAAGCTTTCCTTCCGTGAGATCCTGTGAGCCTGCCACTATATTGTGCCATCTATTTCTTTTTGTGTGCATTTAGAAACATTTGTTAGGAAAATGCACTGCCACCTAATTTGGCTAAATGATATTGTTTTGACCATCTCTGCATGTCATCTAATTCTAAAGAAGGAAAATGTGTATCATAAACCTGCACCAAGGCTGGACTGGATAATGTTACTAATTAGTGGAGTTTAACTTTATCTGTATTCCTTTTGCATGTTGTCTGCCCTTCTCACTTTCAGATTTATTGTTTAGACTTTGATGTCTTCATATTGGTTTTGAGTGAATGTTATCCACTAAAAGTCTATTCCTATTTCTACCCCATGTCACCAAAACAACTACGTCTCATACTTCCAGAATATGTAACCCTAACTCCAATGCCTCAGACACAGCAGGCATACTTATTGAAAGATTTAATAATACTTGGTTAAACTATTGCCATTGAATATGCTATTGTCTTTGAAGAAAAATTTGAATTAAAAAGGCCCTCTAAACTTTTAAGTTTTGCTTAGTGTAATATAATTTATCTACTCCCCTCTTTAAGACAACTAATTTAATGAGGTATATTTTCAATGATGATAGCCCACTCTAATATAGTTCTTTCCCTAATTATGTCAGAAACTGAGGTACAAATATGGCATGTGAAATTATTTTCTTTTCCCATTGCTTGTCACCTATGAAAGAGTGGCCACTCTGCCTGGCATCACTGTTACATTCACAGAGGGATTTAATACCACATCTAAAGATGACTTCAAGAAGAATATCAGACCAGTTGCTAGGATACAGAGGAGTTGGAAACACTTTTGCAAAGATGAATTGTCTAGATGCAATCAGCTTCATCTCACCACTTCCCAGTTTACAACAATGAAGAGCCTGATCCAATCTAGTCTGTGATGGCTCATTTTGAATAATAATGAGATATTACAAAGTAAATGAAGCTTCTAGATTGAAAGAACAAAAAGACAAAGGAAATGCAGAGAAAGATAATTAGCTTCCACTGAAACACATTCTATGACAAGTAACTTACACATAGTTATCATCAAGTCCTGGAAGTCATCATGATGTCCTTATTATTTAGGCAAAAATACTAAATCTACATAATAGAGAGGAGTTAAACATTTCGCCAAAGTCATTTAAAAACCCATTTCTGAGTTCCTCTGTACTCATCAGACTAAGAGAACCTTAATCCAGCAATGGATAGAGGCAGAAACAAATCCAAAACTAAGCACGAGGTTGAGCTCCCACAATGCAGTTGAAGAGAGAGAAGGGAAAAAAGAGGAGGAGACCCACAGAGATGGCTAACTCAAGCTATTGGGAGCTCCCTGACTCTGAAATAATTGTTGAGGATCTTCAAGTAAATGAACTAAACCCTCCAAAGGTAGATGACATGGGCAGTTTGTGGATCCTCTTGCAGTAGGTTCAGACTATGTTCCTGTGCATGAACTGGCATCTTTTACAATCTGTTCCCTACAGAGGAACACCTAACCCAGCCTTAATACTGCAATGAGGGAAATCAGACCTGCCTCAACTGAATGTAACAGACTGAACTGACTCACCATGGGACTTCTTGCCCTCCTTGGAGAATGGATGAGGGGATGGGGTGAGGAGGCTGAATAAGGACTGAGAGGAACTGGAAGGAGGGAAGGGAAGTATAGCAGGGGTAAATATATTAAAAAAAAAAAACTTTTTTAAGTAAAAAAATGAAAAAAGTAAAAACCCATTTCTGTGCACAAATTACATTTCAACAAGCTCCTTGACCAGAGGGACTCTATTTACCTTCATAGAAGTAATAGAACTTGAATACCAAGTGCTTGACTGTGCTTTGGATGTGAACATTATACCACAGACTCATTGTCTGAATACTTAGCTCCCAATTGCCAGCTCTGTCTTGAGATGCTGTAGAACTTTCAAGGTAGAGCCATGGCTGGCAGAGAGAAGTAAACTAGAGATGGGATTTTGTGAATTTCAGCTTACCCTCACTTGTACCCTTTTCTATAAGCCTCCTGTCAGTTATTGTGAGGTGACCAGCTGCCAAGCATGTTGTCATGCTTTTCCTTGCCATAATGACTACATCCCCTCAAACCATAAACAGACACCTATCCTACCTTCTTGGAATTGGCTTCTGTCAGCGCAGGGTCACAGACATGAGAAAAGTAACAAACCTCTTCATTCTTCTAGTACAGCTGCATAATGATATAATAGGGTCTTTCGTGTTGCTAGTAGACAGAAACAGAAGATCATACAGGACTCTTGATAAACAACATTTACTTTTACTCTTCATCACCAAATCTACAAAGATGTGATGAGAATAAAGATTATACCAAATATTATATATTGGGGTCTAGCCAGATTCCACATTATGCAGTAGACAGTTAAAGGGAAATAAAATGAAGTGTAAGACATAAGTCTGTCAATTTTTTAAAAAAATTGCATGTGTATATTGTTTAGGTGAGTATGGATACGTGTTTGTTGTGTGTGTCTTGCTTGCCCCAAGGATCCCTTGTCCCTGCTCTTACCTACTGAGATTACAAGCAGTCACCACATGTCCTTGCTTGAAGTGCAATCATTTTATCCGCTGCAGCATTTCTCCAGTCCCTGATAAACATTTGGGTTTAAATGTTATGCATTAACTTTCTAAACTTCTAGTTCAACATTAGAACTCATGGTAGAGCTGATTTCCCCTCTATACAGGAATTAAGAATCTAAGAAGTAAAACAATTTACCTTAGTGCACAGTTATTACCACTCACACACATACACATACACACACACGCACAAATACACACAATTTTCAAAGCAGACTTTCCTGAGATGTCACGGTACCCATCAACAACTGTAGGTCTTCCCCTGCAAGCTATTATTATGAACAATAATTATTTGTTTAATACTGAGAGATCTGGTACTGTATCAGGCATGAAAAATACATGCTCAGAGCTCAAGAGACATGCAATCTAAATCAAAATGACAAAGAAATGTTTTAAGCCTGAAAAAGGTAATTAAACTCTTGACTTATAAGTCACATGTTCAAATTTATAAAAACTGTTCTTCTTCCCTTTCCTTGCTATAACAGCTCATGATTACCACTGAGATAGGAAGGACAGCAGCAACAACATTTATTCAACTATATGTAATTGCTTGGAAATATTATCCATTTTAGTGAGTTTATTACTAGACAGCTGTTTACAAATTTAGACATAGATTGGTCCATGGCTGAATGAGTTTTGGTTGAAGAAACAGGAACTCAAGAGGCCTTTGCTGTCTTTATTGGTAATATGCACACTAACCAATGTTTAATTTTCCCAAAGGAAGCAGATGCATTTTTCCACATGAGTTGAGGGAGGTAAATATTGTCTGAATAATTCTGACAACACTATAAGATATAAAACATATCTTTAGGACACTAAGAACACAGGAGTCGAGATAGATACAAACAAATGCACTAAAGAAGGAAGGAAGAAAAGAAAGGAAGAAAGGAAGCAAAAGAGGAAGAAAATCCTCAAATTCCAGTGCTGACATACAGTATGGGCTGAAGTTCCTAAAGGTTCTCATCTACTTGACACTGAGGAGAATAGATTTATCTGGCCTATGTTAATGTCAAAAGACAAAAGCCCCATAAGAGTCATTTTAAAATCTTTTTCCTAAGACTATACATTCAGTAATCATTTCTATAGTTTCTTACTGGAGAAGTTTCTCTTGCTGTGCAAAATACTTAAAAAAATTTTGTTAAGATTATAGGTCCAAAATCATCATAAAAATTTAAGACCCTAGCTCTACCTCTTACTGGGAAAAATTATTTGTAAAGATCAGAGGTTCAAATTCATCATAAATCGTTTCAGATCCTAGCTGTACCTCATATTATGTGACTTTGGGCAGGTTACTTAAACTTAATGAACCTCATTGTCTTGTGATAAGAAAAGAGAATGATTCCAATATCTTAGAGTTACTTTTAAGGAAAGAGGAAATAGCTTTTGTAAAATGGTTAATATAATGCTTGGCACACAGAGGTGTTCAATAAATAATAGAGTCACCATTACCAATATACCTGTTCTTACTACTTAGCTTTTAAAGTGCTTCATGAATGAAGAATTGGAGCCATGACACTTAATCACACTCAATGAAGTAAAGAGAGTCCCCTTGGATATTGGGAACTTGTACAATGCCTATGTTTCAAAGGTTTAAATTCACTGTGTCTCTGTTTTCTGCCTGGGCAAGAGGAGGAGTAATAAAACATAACCCAGAGAACAACTGTGAGAAGCTAACCAATAAATTATATTGGTATAGAGCCTGAAATGTGACATATATCCTAAAACTATTACCTTGAAATACATAACTCTGTTTTAACAGATCACCTTTTATTGTAATCAATTACTTATCCATTTTGTCCATTCTTCCTAAATGCTTGAAGGGAATCAACTCCTTTTGGGTTTTTCTATAACCATGATTCTAGAATCTAAGTAGCAGTAAGTCATCCATTTTAAGAAATAGATAAATGAATATATATTTATTTTTCAAAAATTATCACTAAGAAGAACTTTTAAATTCATAACCACAAGGGGATTAATAGCTTACAGAATACTTGTATTTATGGTCACTATAAGTGAAGAATTTATTCTATTAAAGAATGGAGCAGGAAAAAAATTCAATGATACCATCTACAAGTCTAATTTGTTACTAATTCATCCCATTTTAAATTCAAAATGTCTCATGCTAGCTAGACATTGTGTAAGACTTTATGGATATAATCATTAACAAAGCAGACTTGGCACATGCTCTGTGGAGTTTCAGGACAGTGCAGAAGATAGACTCTGCCAAAAACATGGAAAATTATGGCATTGATAATTACCATTCACAATGAGGACAGGATGCCATGGAAGCACATCTGAAAGAATATCAATTAAGAAGTTTTTCTCTTTTGTTTCAGTGTTTTGGCTAAGATACTCTAAGTTGATGACCATGGAATACAAATAACCATGGCCCCTAAGCAAGGGTCATTAAGAGGTAGCTCCCAAATCCTTGTCAGTTCTAATCATCTTCTAGCCCATAAAAGATGGGAATTGAAATAATTCTAAAAGAAAATTAATTGAAATACAGATTGTTTTTGTCTGGAATTCTTTAGTAAAAGTGCTGTGGTATCTTCAATGACCTCTTGCTGCTTCAGGTAGAGTCAGGGTTATCTGCACCAATATGCACTTAAATCTTCTGTGAGCTGGATAGTGATCTGTAGATACAGGGTGACTCACCTAATACATTTATCATCAGAAAGCTCTGGGAGCCTGCCCTGCAGTCTCAGAAGTTTGAGATATATATGAACCAGTAGCTAGTGTCTGAGTCAATACCACAGGGTGCTAGGACAAAGGAAAGAAGGATTAAGGACAAACTAGACCATTCCAAGCAGTTATACAAGGGATGCTGTGAGGCAAATAGATGGATTATGCTGAAAAGACTCTACTCACCAGAATCATTTTCCAGGGAAGGATACCTTTACAACAGGAACTGAGGGAAAGCATAAAGTTACACCAAAAAAGAAACTGCCTCTAGGAGTTGTCCCACATAAGACAAGAAAGATCCCATGAGAACAGGAAGCCTAACATGGAAGAAAAAGACAAAATAGAAGGTAGCAAGAAAAAAAAATCACCCACTGTCCTGGTTAAGTAGCTCTAAGTTTTCTCCATGAGCCATTACTCATGTGTTTCTAAAGCCACTATTGTTCTGTTCAGCTTTGCTTCTGTTTTGTAGCTGTTTTCTCCAAATTAAATCATTCCCTCCTTGAAGAAGGAGAGAAGATTAGCATCACAAGAGCCTTGGAAACAGCAAGCAGACTAAGGAGGTTCAAGAAAAGATGACGAACTGACTATAGAAACTTTCAGTGAAAAATTTTAAGCCTTATTGCCTTTTAGATTTTTTATTAGTATTTTTATTTATATTTTATGTATAAATGCTTTACATGTATACATGCATGCCAGAAGAAAGCATCAGATCTCACTGTAGATAGTTGTGAGTCTCCATGTGTTTGCTGGAAATTGAACTCGGGACCTCTGGAAGAGCAGCCAGTGCCCTTAACAGCTAAGCCATCTCTGCAGCCCAAACATTTTTAACTTATAGTATATAAAGTGCATTCTCATATACTACCTAAGTCATTCTTAACATAAAAAGGAGGAATCCCATGGAAAAACCTGAGAGAATTCCTCACTGGCCTGTGAAAAAAGGGAGTTCCATGCAGGGAAAGAGGTAAGAGTCAAAGCTACACAGAGGTATTTTTGTTAGAAATGTTTCTTTGGACTGCTCTATCCATCAGTGACCTTAAAGAGTACATTTACAAAGATTCATTTTGTCTTTAGTGTTTTTGTTTATAGGAATCTGCAATAATTTTACCCATTTCAGAAACACATGGTCTTTGATAGTGTTTCCTGATGGGACAAAAGGCTTGGAAATAGCAAGCAGACTAAGGAGGTTCAAGGAAAGATGACTAACATCCTGTAGGAGGTTGTAAACAAGTTACATCACTGGAAGCAGGCCCTTGAAGATGATTTTGAGACCATGATAGAGTTGTCTTTCTCTTTTTCTTTCAGCCACTACACAGTAATCAACTGTGTTTCACCACAAGCTTATACTTATACATACTGAGCTACCACAGGAGCAAGGCAAAAGACTCAACCATGAACCAAACACTCTGAGACCATGAGCCAAAAAGTATTTCCTACTTTTAAGTTGATGTTCTTGCAATGATAGAAAGCTGATTCTCAATATGCTATTGGTAGATAGAATTTCTATGTAGTCTACTTCATATCCACAGTATATCTTAGAATGAGTCATAATATTTAAATTTTTAATGAATATTTCATCAAAATAAAATAGCTATCAGAGTTCTTAAGAAATGTTGTAATTTAATAAATAACAGTATATAGATAACCAATTTCCAATGATTTTTACACTAAAATATAATTCAGGTTCATAGCATAGAAACTTTCATTTACCACAGCAGATCCTATGATCATGAAATTTTTCAAAATGCAGAATTCAGAAGCATGTAGCATATCAGAATCACTATATCAATAGTGCTGTTTACAAGTTCACTAACACTGGTCCATGAGCAGTTTAGATAAATGATGGCGGTATTCTTTCTGTTTTATTGCATTGTAAACAGTAGCTGGTAGCTGCAGCTAAGTAAGTCTCAGCCACAGTTCAGTTACACATGCGTAAATTTTTAATTTTCCATCACCGAATTCAACACACTAGTCCTGTGTAGTTTAGCTCCTGGTAATGTTAAAAAGACATCATTCTTTCTGCTATGCCACAGCAGACTCATTTCTGGTTTAAAATTCAGTCTCCCTGAGGTACATATTTAAACAAACTGAATAATTCAACAATAAAAATTTGGGTAAGGAGTATGGACCAATTCCTAGCCTTTTAAAGAAACAAGACTCTTATTCTTTCCTAGTATACAAAACTGAAGCAGTGGTGTCTGGCCTCCCATCTTTGCTATACTGGGGCTTCCTTTTGAACACCAGCAAATCTGCTGATGATGACAAACCTCATTATCTCTCTAGGCTTTTGCATTATTCTGTGATTGCTTCTGGGAACTTAGTATGATCCGACTCCTAAAAAGGTCCCTCCTGGTGGAGACTGAACTAAGCAATATTGGGTCAGTGGGACTATAGGACTACCTGCTGCCTGCCCAGGGAGGGGATGGGAAGTTGTGGAGAAAAGAGAATGACCTGATGTGGTGGGAGGGGGAAGGGACCTTGAATAAGGATATACAAGGATAGAAAGAGTGACTTCTTTGTTCATAATAATAACAACAATTTTAAAAAAGCCCCTCCTGACACCATCACTTAAAAATCTATTATATTTATTTGTCTCTGTGTGTATGTGTACATTAAAGCAAGTGTATGTGCAGTTAGTTCTCCTCCTTCCACCATATGGGTACAGAAGATTGACCTCAGGCCATCAGAATTGGCTAAGAGGATCTTATCCTACTGAACACCTCTCAGGCCCCCAGCACATCTTTGCTCTTAAACAATTCTCTGAGGACGTCAGGCCTCTTTTGTGTAAGTCCAAACCTGAAGGAAAAAAAGGGGAACTTAGTCTTCTCTGCTGAAAGGTTTCTATGATTCTCAGCAGAGAAACTGCTCTGGAAAGCAGGGTCTCTAAAAAAGTAGATTCTAGGAATACATTCCTATTCTTATTGTCTCTATGCCTTTCTCCTGTCTCTACTTGGTACCCCAAGATAGGAATGAGAACACTCTTACCATGTTTTATCTGTTGTATGACACCTCAAGATAACTTCTATGTTCTAGAGACACAGTCACTAAATCCCCAAAGTTCCTCCTATTCTAGAAAATGAAGTCATACTCTTTCTGTCCCCTCATAAAACCATCTCTTTACACAAAGTAATGCATCTGCCCAGAACCTCTTCATACAATGTCCTGTATCTGTACAGGATGTCTAAGTAAGAAGCTGATTTTTGATGGTCCTTTTAATTTTAGAGAAGTTTGAAATACAGAGAACTCCTTCTTCACACAAGTGTTTGACTCTTGCAATTAAGAATTGGGCATTTGGAAGGCATTGTACCAAGGAGTTCAGGAACATCACAGGTAAATTCACTGAAACAGCTAGCCTGGCTCATGGGAACTCACAGCGTCTGAACCAACAACTAGTCAGATGCATGAGACTGACCTAGGCCATTTGCATCTATGTGACAGTTGTGCAGCTTGGTTAATTTGTGGGATTCCTGGTAATGGGAGCAGAGGCTGTTTGTGGAGATTTGGCTGGATTGTTTCACTCAACCTGAATACAAGAAAGGTGCTTGGTCTTAAAGCAGCTTGATATGTCATGCTTTGCTGATGTCCATGGGAGAGCTTCCCCTTTCTAAGCTAATAAGGAAAAGGGGTGAATTTAAAAGAACGATGTGGAGGAGAGAAGGGAGGTAGGCTATAGTCAGAATATAAAATAAATTAATAGTCTTTAAAAAGAAGAGAGAGAGATAGGTGGTAGAGTTTTCAAACTGGAGAGAGTGGTCAGCAGTTAGAGTATGTACTTCTCCACCACCCATTTCTAATGGCTCACATTACTATGCTACCTGTAACTCCTATTTCAGGAATCTGAGGCCTTGTTCTGGCCTCCTAGGCACCTGAACTTTTGTGCATATGTCTCTTTTATGTGTATGTATAAATAATTTTTAAAAAAAAATATGGCTTTGAAAATATAATAATAAAACAAAAATAATGAGACTTGGGTTTCATTGTTTCAAAAATATGTTGAAATTCCAATTTGAGCACTAAAATAAGCATTCTTTTTTAAAATAATAGATATTTTTATATATTTGATTTGTTTTGAGACATAGTTAAACTGTGTAGATCAGGTTGACTTCTTTTTTTAATTATGAATAAAGCCATAGTTTGGGGCGAGAGAAAGAAGGGACTTAGAAAAAGGGTATACATGGATAAAAAATAAGTATTCTTAAAGAATTTTCTTTTTATATGTGAAAAAATACAGAGAAAATTGTTGATATTCACAAATGGACTTAAGTATGGAATTAAAATGAAACAAAAAAATAATACCTGACTAACAAACTATTTTCCTACTTATCTCTGGGGTCTATTAGTTGACTGAGAATCCTAAACAAAATAGCACAGTCTGGTGATTTAATCAACAAGTATCTGTTTTATCATGGTTCTGGAGACTAGGGAATCATATGATCTGGTTTAGAGTGGGCTAAACCTTAGTGAGGGCTTCTTTACTGTGTAAAGACAGTGCCCTGTAACTGTTTTCACTTGACCCTTCTCCTATGACTGAATTTCAAGTTTACCATCAAACAGAAAAAGCCACCTTGAAAATCAGCTTCTTGGTTAGAAATGATGGACAGATGAAAAGGATACAGGCTATTGTATAGAGAGAAGCTTCCACGACAAGACAGAGCAAGATGCTTGCTGGAATAAGGGAAGCTTTGGGGATTTAGTAAACTTCTTGACTGTAGAAGTTATCCAGTTTCTCCAAATATGTCAAAGTGTTCTCATTCATAGGCTGGGGTGTTGGAAAAATAAAGGAAAATCTGTACAGACCATATGAAAGGAATGTGTCTCTTCCTGTCTTGTGACTGTGGTGTTCTCTAACATAGTAACCAACTTAGGGTCCCTGTCTTTGAGTATATCCATTGAAAGATAGAATTTCAATATGTGAACTTTGGGGACACAATTTAACTAATGAATAACAATGAGCAATAACTTACCTAGACAAGTCATTCTCTAATAATTTATACAGCCTTAATAATGTCTCTGTATCTTCTAAAGAAAGATGTTTTTAATTTTATATTCTTTAAAATTTTTATAAATATATATAATGTATTTTGATCCTATCCATCTATCACTAACTTCCGCTATCTCCCCTACTGCCTCCCACCCTTTCTCTTTCTTGACTCATACTGTCTTATTGTTGTTTTAGTAACTTCCAGTTCATTTGCTATTGCCTATTTGTACATAGACATAGGGCTATCCTTTGGGGCATGAGCAATCTAACAGTACCCATGTCTTCAAAGGAAAATGAGTACCCTCTCTCGTACTGATAAACTGCCAAAATCTTAAGGAGGAATGATTTTAATTTATGGAAATAGTACAAATAACAAAATAAAATAACCAGTGTTTTCTTTAAATTTCTGGGATATCCATCTCTATGTAAGGACCCAGTCCCTAAGAAGAGGAGCTTAAAATGAGGCTAAAAGAGAAACAAGTCAAGTAGCCAACAGTGTCACTGTGTTTTAGCATGCAGAATGATTTCTTTAAGTGGCAATGTTCTTTCATCTATTCCATTTGGGGATTCTAAAGTTTCATATCTAATTTATCTTTTATCATGACTAAGGAAAACTATAACTATGTAGTCTTCAAATTTATCAAGTCCCCAGAAGGATATAATATCACCTGAGTAAACAAAAAGTGCATTAAAATCAACTTCCAAAATTTTAGATATGACAGAGACATCTGATTGCTTGGACAGTCACCCAAAGATTTTCTATAATGTTGGGACATCCAATTTTTTGGCTAGAATATATGACAGAAATTCTCAGAAGCAGAGTATTTTAAGAAACCATCTTATCCTATCTTGGCAGTGATCAGCAGTCTCTTGTCTTTCATCCTGCTCAAATGGATTAGATAGTGTGCTTGCTTACTGTCACCAAGCAAGGCAAGGGCTATTCTTTGCCCAACAGGCCATTATTCATCAATAAAGACAAACTCAAATTTGGAGTGTCTTTGATGCCCAACATCATCTTGGGAAAGGAACATTTGTTCCTCAGGTTAGTGGAATTCTGAATAATAAAAAATTTAAATGCCATATTGTCTAGGTTTCTGATGTGTTTGAAGATGGCCTATTTACCTGACATATGTTATTACATATCTAGAAAACTTATTTAACCTGAATATAATATGACAAACATTAGTGACTATAACCTGTAATTCTTATCAACCTAGATAATGTAAAGACTATGGCTTATATTATAAAAATAGACTATCTATAAACAAACATACAGTATAGGAACAATGACTTTGAGTATGACAATGATACAAAACATCTTAAGCAGATGTAAAAATGTATAGTGCAAAATGATAACAATATGCTTAATATGTATGAATATACAAAATACTCTAAACTGTGTTATTATATATGTGTTATAACATATATACATATATTATGACAAATATAATTAAGCAGAGGTAAAAAGCATATAGTAAAAATGACAACAATATCCTTAATATGTACCAATGTACAAATATTTTAAACAGAGCTAGAAGCATGTGTACTATATAAAAAAAATACAGACTTCTGTGGTGGAATGTTCTCTGTACGATGTAAATAAATAACTGTTTGGACCCATGCAGGGCACCGTAGAAGTGGGTGGAGAATCAGAGGCAGCCAGGCAGGTAGGAAAGGGTGGAGTTACTCACTCTCGATTGGACCCCCAAGAGGAACGAACATGTAGAGGTATCGGCTAGCTACGGGCTGGAAGACACGTGGTGAGCAAATTAATAGAAATGGGTTGAATTAAGATGAAAGAACTAGCTAATAAGGTGCTTAAGATATGGGCCAAACAGTGTTAAAGTATATAAGCCTGTGATTTCATTTCTTTTGGGGGACAAAAGCCGCGGGCACGCAGACCAGGTTCCAAACCACCGGCGCAACACGTGCGCCAAGCACAAACCTCCGGACCCAACACGAGCTGGGGAAAAACTTATTACAACAGACTTCAATTTGTATAATTATACAAATTATCTTAGACATAGAAAATAATTTACATTTGTATCAATATACAAGATTCCATACCAGTGCAAATTATCTATGGCTGATAGTTGGCTAAATTTGTTTACAGGTAGATACAATAATCTACCTATATCTATCCTATTTATTCCCTGTTTTTTTTCTATTCTAAAAGTGATTCCTGAGTCTCACCGTTTTGTTCCACTTTCAACCCTACTACAACTTATAACAACCCTAACAAGATAACAATATAAACCTGAGTAAACAAAATTTATTGGGAGAGGGAGAAGAGTTTTTTTTAAAAATTACTTCCTGCTTTCTGAGGATGACTGGCTGTAATATTTGTAGACAGTCCCAGAGCACTGAGTAGGGTCATATGAAATTCTGATTAGAGCTTTAATATGATAGATTGTAGTATGAGGTTTCTGGCCAATCTAGCTCCGTGGTTCAGACTCACAGATCTGTGGTCTCAGAGTACCCAGCTGCCAGCCACTGCTTATCTGGACCAGTAATCCCAAATGAAACACACTCTTTCATCTTAATTCAACCCATTTCCATTAATCCATCTTGGCACCTGCCAAGGCTTGCCTAGTTTGTTACATGTTTCTTCCTGGGTGGCTGGATTGTCTCCCTCCGACTCTGCCCTTCTTCTCCTACCTATGCTCTGATTTCACCACCTACTCCACCTACTCTCTGTCTACTCCTATGGTGGCAATCATAGGCCAAAACAACCCTTTATTTAAAGAATCATATTCAAAGCATACAGAAATATATTCCCACATCAATAGATAATCATAGTAGGCCATCTTGGAACTGTCCTGAACAGTTTGTAGTTGAAAACCAATCATTGAGTGGTATATATCAGCTGAAAGGTTTCATAATGAACAAGATAGAATCATTGTGGTGGGGCACCATCATCTTTCTAGACAAGTCAGAGACTGCTATTAAGAGAATTTGTTATATACTGTAAAAAACTTAAACATCATTAATATCAAAGTAATAATTTAAAATTTTTGAAAATAATTGTATTCAAAGAAAGGTTATAAAAGATCAAGAATGAGTACGGAAAGAAATAGAATTATAACACTAATAGTCTCTCAATATTGGCTTTTTTCTGTCCCACACCAGGTGGCTTTCCTCATATGAGAGAGAATCTCTTAATATTTTTTTAATATGCTTGGATTTATAGAAGAGGAAAACCACTTACTCCAAATTCAAAGCCAGATTTATTTGCAATTGAGTCATGACCACAGTTTTTCTAAAAGATAAAAAGATATAGTAGTTAGACAGTGAGATTTTACTCAGTAGAGTATATTGGTACTAGTAGACCTGATATTCTTTTGCTTATAAATTTTTTCAGGATTGACTTCCCTTTAGCTTTAGATGTCTTTTTAACTTTTTAAAGACAGTTATTTTTATTTTTTCTGTAAGGACAAATATAAATCTCTGCTCCAACTTTGTTAATTAAGTTTTCCTTGCCACTTAAAGAATTTTATTAATTTTGTTGGTATCCATAGTTTTTCATCTCCTGCAGAAAAAAAAGCAAAACTCCTTCCCTAGCATAGCACTTATTCTGCGATTTCTATTCTGAGGTTATCACACATCCTTGATGTAGGCAGGTTGATTTAGGTCAGCAGGTGTTTTTGTTTTCTGTTATGTAATATTATAGACATGTAAAAGAAAACACAACAATATACAGAATCCAGATTCTTTTTGTACTTTTCATTTTTATATAGCTATTTCTTTTATGTTATTTTTTTACAGTCTCTTTAAAGACTTTATTTTTTAAAACTTTATATTTTATATAGCTGCCTATACTCCTTTTCCTCTTTCTTTCAAGCCTACATACATTTTTAGACAAGTTATAAGCTTATATGAGATTCTTTTCTAAATATGATAACAAAAATTTATATAATTATAACTATCTATTCTTTAGCCTGGGAGATCAGAGGTCTGAAGGTGACTTCTGCCACCTTAAACCTAGCCCTGAGATGGCTACTTGGCTTTGGTGTGGAGCACAGCCCACCCAGAACATGGTAGGTGTAATAGAAGTAGGGAACAGCCAAGTCCCTTGGCACACAGCTGAGAAGTGAGAGGTCAAGAGGTGATGACTGGCATCATAGCATTATGACCTCACAAGGACAGCTGACTCTCTGAACACATAGCTGATTAAGAACCCTCAGACCAACAACTCACTAAGAACTAAACAAGAAGAGAATTGGGGAAACAATGGACAGACAACAGTGTAAGAATACATACAACAATACAAAGGTCAAGAAGACACCACCAGAAGAAGCAAGCAGTTCTATAGCTTTAAGACCTGAACATAACAATGAAGAAGGAACAGAAGGAAATGGCCTTAAAAACAGCCTTTTGAAACTAATAGAAACCATAAAAGAGGATATAAAAAACTCCCTTAAAGAAATCAAAGAAAATACAAAAGAAAATTAGAAGACATGAAGAAAAACCAAGAAAAAGAAAACAAACAGGTGAAAGAAATTTACCAAGAATTAAAAACTGAGAGAAGCACTAAAGAAGGCATATACTGAGAAAAAACTAGAAATAGATAATCTTAAAGAACAACCTAGAACAACAGATTCAAGTATAGCCAACAGAATCCAAGAGATGGAAGAGAAAATTTCTGTGGTGGAAGACTCAATAGTGGTAATACATATATCAGTTAAAGAAAACACTAAAACCAAAAAAGTCATAACACAAAATGTCTAGGAAATTTGGGACATCATGAAAAGACCAAACCTGAGAATAACTGGAATTGAAGAAGGAGAAGAATACCAGCTCAAAGTCATAGAAAATATATTCAATAAAATCATAAAAAAAACTTCCCCAACCTAAAGAAGGAAATGCCTATAAAAATACAGGAAGCATACAGAACACCAAATAGAGTAGACCCACAAAAAAAAAGTCTGCTTGCCATATAATAATCAATCCTGTAAAACTATAGAACAAAGAAAAAAATACTAAAAGCTGTAAAGGAAAAAAGTCAAATCACTTCTAAAGGCAGACCATCAAAATAGCACCTGACTATTCAATAGAAACAATGAAAGCAAGAAGGTCCTGGTGAGACAGTATACAGACACTAAAAGTGCACGGATGCCAACCTAGACTACTGTACCCAGCAAAACTGTCAATCATCATAGATGGTGTAAACAAGATATTTCACAATATTACAAGATTTAAACAATACCTAGCCACAAATCAAACCCTACAAAAAGCCCTAGAGAGAAAACTGCAACCTAAGGAAACCAAAGCACCCATTTAACCACAGACAAGTGATAAGCCCATGGAAGTAGCCCCCAAAAAGGAAACACAAGCTACTACCAAAAATGATGGGAAATATTGATCATTGACCATTAATATCCATTATTATCAATGGACTCAATTCACTTATGAAAAGATATACCCTAGCTTGATGAATACAAAAAAGGAACTATCCATCTGCTGGATACAAGAAACAAACGTCAACTTTAAAGACTCAGGCTAAAGGGTTGGGAGAAGACTTTCCAATCAAATGGCCCTAAAAAACAAGCTGATGTAGCCATTCTAATATCTAACAAAATAGACTTCAAACAAAATTCAATAAAAGGAGACCAAGAAGGTCACAACTTATTCATCTCAGGAAAAATTTTCCAAGACAAAATCTCAATCTGGAATATCTATGCCCCTAACACAAGAGCACCTCCACGTATAAAAGAAACATTTCTGAAACTTAAACGACATATCAAACCTGACACATTAATAGTGGGAGACTTCAATACCCCACTTTCACCCTCAGATAGGACAACCAGACAGAAACTCAAAAGAGAAACAAGGGATCTAGCAGAAGTTATGACCCAAATGGACTTAGTAGATGTATACTGGACACTCCACCCAAACAAGAAGAAATATACATATTTCTCAGCACCCCACAGAACTTTCTCTAAAATTGACCACATAGTAGGTAATAAAGCAAATATCAACAGTTACCAAAAAATAGGTATAATTCCTTCATTTCAGATCATGTTGGTCTAAAGTCAGAGTTCAACAACATCAAGAATAACAGAAAGCCTACCAACTCATGGAAAATAAACATCACTCATGTGAACCATCTCTGGGTAAAAGAGGAAATTAGGAAAGAAATCAAGACTTCCTAGAATTTAAGGAAATTGAATCCACGACAAACCCAAACTTATGGGATACAATGAAAACAGTCTTAAGGGAAAAATTCATAGCACTAGATGCCTACATGAAAAGACTAGAGAAATCCCACAAAAGAGAATTATCAGCACAGCTGAGGGTCCTAGAACAATTAGAAGCAAACTCATCTAGAAGGTATAGAGGGCAGGAAATAATCAAACTTAGAGCTGAAATCAACAGAATTGAAACAAAAAGAGCAATACAAAAAATCAATGAATGAAAGAGTTGGTTCTTTGAGAAAGTCAACAAGATAGATAAACCCTTATCCAAACTATCCAAAAAACGGAAGGAGAGTATCCAAATCAATGAAACCAGAAATGAATAAAAACAGGCCCCCAGGAAATCCAGAGAATTATCAGATCAGACTTTGAAAATCTATACTCCACAAAAATGAGGAACCTAGAAGAAATGGACAGCTTTCTGGACAGGTACCATTTACCAAAATTAAATCAAGATCAGAGTAAAGACCTAAACAGTCCCATAGCAACAAAGGAAATTGAAGCTATCATTAAAAGTCTCCCAAATAAGAAAAGCCCAGGACCAGATGGTTTCAGTGCAGAGTTTCACCAGACATTCAAAGAAGAGCTAATATCAATATTCCTCAAATATATCCATACAGTAGAAACTGAAGGAATATTGCCAAACTCTTTTCACAAGGCCACAATAACCCTGATACCCAAGCCACTCAAAGATGCAACAAAGAAAGAGAATTACAGACCAATTTCCCTCATGAATATTGGTGCAAAAATTCTCAACAAAATTCTGGCAAACCCAATCCAACAACTTGTAAAAAAGCTTATTCACCAAAATCAATTAGGTCTTACCCCAAAAATGTAGGGATGGTTCAACATGCAGAACACTGCAAATGTCAACCATCATATAAACAAATAGAAAGAAAAAAATCACTTGGTCATTTTCTTAGATGCTAAAAAAGCCTTTGACAAAATACAACGTGCCTTTATGATAAAAGTGCTGGACAGATCAGGAATACAAAGAAAAACCCTAAATATAATAAAGGAGATTTACAAAAAAATGAGAGCCAACATCAAACTAAATGGAGAAAAGTCAAAGCTATTCTACTAAAATCAGGAACTAGACAAGGCTCTCCCCTCTCCCCTTATCTATTCAACAAAGTTCTCTAAGTTTTAACTAAAGCAATAAGAGAATAAAAGGAGATTAATGGGATAAAAATTGGAAAAAAAGAGATCAAACTATCTCTTTTTGCAGATAAGTGACCAACAAAATTCTACCAGGGAACTTCTACAGCTGATAAACACCTTCAGCAATGTAGCAGGATACAAGATTAACTCAAAGAAATCAGTATCCCTCCTATACACTAAAGATAAAAGGGCTGAAAAAGAAATAAGGGAAGCAACATCCTTTATAGTAATTGCAAATAACATTAAATAACTTAGTGTAATTATAAACAAAGAAGTAACAAATCTGACAAAAATTTTAAATCCCTGAAAAAAGATATTGAAGAGGATATCAGAAAATGGAAAGATCTCTCATGTTCCTGGATTGGTAGGATCAACATAGTGAAAATGGCACTTGTACCAAAAGCAATATACAGACTCAATACATTTCCCATCAAAATCTCAACACAATTTTTTTTACAGACCTTGAAAATAAAATTGAGTATTATTCAATATTCAATAAAAATATTGAGTATAACATTAAATTATATTGTTATAATTTGGAATTAATTATTTCTTGAAATAACAAGAAAGCCAGGATTGCCAAAATAATTTTGCTCAACAAAAGAAACACAGGAGGCATCACCATCCCAGACTTCAAATTATACTTTAGAGCTGCAGTTATAAACATCCTGGTACTGGTATAAAAACAGACTTGTGGATCAATAGAATCAAACTGAAGACCCAGACATTAACCCACACACCTATGAACACTTGATTTTTTACAAAGAAGCCAAAAATATTAAATGGAAGAAAGATAGTATCTTCAACAAATGGTGATGGCATAACTGGATAATGGTGTGTAGAAAAATTAAAATAGATCCAAACCTATCACCTTGAACAAAACTTAAATCCAAGTGGATTAAGACCGCAACATAAACCCAGCTACACAGAACTTGATAGGAAATAAAGTGGGAAATACCCTCCAATACAAAGGCCTTGATGACCACTTTTTAAATATAACACTAGTAGCAATACACTAAGTACAACAATCAATAAGTGGGACCTCCTGAAACTGGGAAGCTTCTTGAAGGCCAAAGACACAGTCAATAAGATAAAACAACAGCCTACGGAATAGGAAAATATTTTTACCAACTCTACAAGTGACAGAGGATTGATCTCTAAAATATATAGAGAACTTAAGAAACTACAGCCTAAAGCCCTTAATAACCCAATCAAAAAATGGGGTTCAGAGATAAAAGGGGAATTCTCAGCAGAATTACGAATGGCTGAAGGGCACATGAAAAAGTGCTCAACAACTTTAGCCAACAGAGAACTGCAAATCAAAACAACTTTGAGATACCACCTGACACCTGTCATATTAGCTAAGATAAAAGACACAGAGGACAGCCTATCCTGGAGAGGATGTTGTGCAAGGGGAACATTCCTCCATTGTTGGTGGGAGCGTAAGCTTGTTCAGCTACTCTGGAATTCAGTTTGGTGGTTTCTCAGAAAACAGAGAATCAATCTCCTCAAGGATCCAGCAATACCATTCTTAGCCATATACTCTAAAGATGCACATTCGCACGCCGAAAGCATTAACTCAACTATGTTCATAGCAGCCTTATACATAATAGCAAGAACCTGGAAAAAACCTAGATGTCACTTAACTGAGGAATGGATTACGAAGCTGTGGTACATCTACACAATGGAGTACTACTGAGCAGTAAGAAAAATAATATCCTACAACTTGCAGGCAAGTGGATGGATTTGGAGAATATCCTCCTGACCGAGGTATCACAAACCCAGAAAGATAAGCAAGGGATGTACTCACTCATCAGTGGACTCTAAACAAAAACAAAAACAAAAAAAAGCAAAGCATCCCCAAGCTCAAACCACAACCACTGAAGAGCTTGGTTGGGATCAGAAACACCTTGGACTGACTCCTTGGAGCCCACTACCTCTAGAGCAACACCTGACTCAGTCTTGAATGTTGGGGGGCAGAGAACTGGATTTGCCAGGAGTGGAGGCTGAACTAAGCAATATTGGGACCATGGGACCTTGGGACCACCTTCCCCATGGCGGGGATGGCGAGATGTTGAGAAGAGAGAATGACCTGATGTGGTGGGAAGGTGAAGGGACTTTGAATAAGGATATACAAGGATAGAAAATATGACTTCCATATTCATAATAATAAAAAAGAAGGGAAAAAAGAAAGAACAATACTCAAATTCATATGGAATAACAGGAAACCCAGGTTGCCAAAATAATCCTGCTCAACAAAAGAACCTCAGGAGAGGTTATACTATAGAGCTTCAGTAGTAAAAACAGCCTTGTACTGGCACAAAAACAGTCTTGTGGATCAACAGAATCTAATTGAAGACCCTGACATTAACCCACACACTGACAAACACCTGATTTTTGACAAAGAGGCCAAAAATATTAAATGGAAAAAAGATAATATCTTCAACAAATGGTACTGGCATAACTGGATGGTAGTGTGTAGAAAAATGCAAATAGATCAAAACCTATTACTCTGCACAAAACTCAAATCCAAGCGGACCAAAGACCTCAGCATAAACCTAGCAACACTGAACTTGATAGAAAAGAAAGTGGAAAACATCCTCCAACACATTGGTCCAGGCAACCACTTCCTAAATATAACACCAGTGGCACAGACACTAAGACCAACAAGCAATAAGTGGGATCTCCTGAAGCTGGGAAGCTTCTGTAAAGCCAAGGACACTGTCAATAGGACAAAACGACAGTCTATCGAATGGGAAAAGATTTTTACCAACCCTACAAGTGACAGAGGACTGATCTCTAAAATATATAGAGAACTCAAAAAATTAGAGCCCAAGGCTCTAAATAATCTAATTTAAAAATGGGGTTCGGAGCTAAAAAGAGAATTCTCAGCAGAATTACAAATGGCTGAAAGGCACATGAAAAATTGGTCAACATCTTTAGCCATCAGAGAAATGCAAATCAAAACAACTTTGAGATACCAACTTATACCTATCAGAATGGCTAAGATCAAAACCACAGATGGCAGCCTATGCTGGAGAGGATGTGTAGCAAGGGGAACACTCCTCTATTGCTGGTGAGAGTGTAAACTTTATATCCACTTTGGAAAGCAGTATAGAGGTTCCTCAGAAAACTAGGAATCAATCTTTCCAATGATCCAGCAATACCACTATTGGGCATATACCCAAAAGATGCACATTCATACCCCAAAAGCATTAGCTCATCTATGTTCATAGCAGCATTATTCATAATAGCAAGAAGCTGGAAACATCCTAGATATCCCTCATCTGAAAGATGGATTAATAAACTCTGGTACATTTACACAATGGAGTACTCCTCAGTAGTAGTAAAAAAAAAAAATGACATTCTAAAATTTGCAGCCAAATGGATGGATTTGGAGAATATCTTCCTGAGTGAGATATCACAAGCCCTTAAAGATAGGCATGGTATGTACCCACTCATTAAATGAATTTTAAACAAAAAGCAAAGAATATCCAAGCTGCAAACTCAAACCCCTGAACAGCTTGGGATCTGAAGGAACTTAAGTGAGACATGTAGAAATCTTCCTAGGAAGATAAAATAGAGAAGATCACCTAGTTTACTGGGATCATAACATGTAACGACCAAGGATCGCTGAGAACAAATCATGAGAGAGATGATTTAGTGAGAGGAACAACCAAAAGAGAGAAAAATGAAATGGAGATCTTGATAGAGAAAGCCAATATGGGGTTGGAAATAGGCCAGGTGCTAGGGAAACCTTCAAGAACTCACAGGATGTCCCTGGCTAGGACTCCAACCATTAGTGTAGAGGTTGCCTAAACAGGACTTCCCCTATAATCAAATGAATAACCACCCTAAGTGTCATTATAGAATCTACATCCAGCAATGAATAGAGGCAGAAGCAGAGATCCATGGCTAAGCATCAGGTGGAGCTAAAGAGAGAGAGAGGAGAATCTATATGTGCAAGGAATAGGGATCTTGAGTTGGCTGGTTGAATCTCTGGGGAGCTTACTGAATCAAAAACAGCCACTGGAGAACCATCATGAAAAGAAACTCAACCCTCCAAAGGTAAATGAATGGCATGGGCAGAATGTGAAACTTCATGAAGTAGGATCAGACTATGTTCCTGTCATGAACTGGCACTTTGGAGACCATTCCCTACAGAGGAACACCTATCCCAGGCCTAGCATTGGGATGAGGGACTCAGACCTACCTCAAATGAATACACCAGATTAAACTGATCCACCCTAGAATTACTTGTCTTTCTTAGGGGATGAGGTATGGGGGAGGCTGAGGGAGGACTGGAAGGGGTTGGGAAGAAAGAAGGAAGGGCGAACAGGGGAAAAAATCCCTTTTTAAATAAAAATAAATAAATAAATAAATAAATAAATAAATAAGAAGATGGGGAGAAGAGAGAGTGACTGGGAGGGGTGGGAGGGGGAAGGGAGTTTGAACAAGGGGATAAATGGATAAAAATGAGACTTTATTCATGATAAATAAAAAAAATTTGAGATTAATTGTTGCATCTTTGTTTAAAAGTAGATTCAATAATCTAGCCTTTTAACCTATCATTCTTATGCCCCCCTTTCTTGTCAGAAAGAGATCCTTACATCTATCCTTCTTTGCTTAATTTCCTCCCTTACTGTGACTAATAACGACTTGCAACCAACCCCCTAAACAATTATACCCATCCATTACCTACTAAATAACCAAAATGCATCTACCCTACCTCTTAGCATTGTGGACTTCTTGTTCTCTAGACTGCTTCTTGTTGCCTGGGGTGATAACATCTTTGCCGGACCCTGGCAAAATTGGGATAATGGTCAAGTCTTGTGAAAGCTAGATGTATTATTATTTGCTGAGTTTTTGTGTAATGGGAAAGTGTATTGTTTATCTGAAGTCCAGGCTGAGTGGTCTATGAGGCTGAACCATCTATCTAGTAGCTTTGAAGTTGTTATGGACACACAATTTTGATGAAACTGCAACAGAGGCATTCTGAGGGACTGTATAACTGAGATACTTACTTTCATTGGTGTCTGGTCTTTTTCTTCTAAAATTATACAAATATGTAATGATTACCTTTATATTCATATCTTCATTAACACAGTATTGAATGTGTGGTGTGCACAAACCAGCTAAAGATAACTTTCTGTTTTATCTTTGAGAAAATAAAAGACATCTATCAACATTATAAGTCCTTGGACTGAATAACCAAAGTATAATATAAATCTCTATACATAATACCATATGAAAGTGTGGCATGTAATACACCATGAGAATTCTGTAGCCAACAATATTTATTATGTCTCATTCAGTCTTAGTGCTGTTTTCATGCATCACCTGTCTTGTAGTTTTTCTTGGTTTCTTTGGTCATGCTTGCAGTCAAGATTTTCAGGAGGTCTTCCACAATCAAAACTGTTCTTTATTAATTTTGATGGAATCCATAGCTTTTTGTTTCCTATGGAAAAAAAAGCATAACTTCTCCCCCAAAATAACATATTTGCTCTTTTCCATATTAAAGTTAACAAATTCTTAAAATCTATTAGTTTGGTTAGATTTAGCAGTTTTTCTATAGTGCAATGTCTCTCCTCAGCTTTTCTTCAGTATTCAAAAAATCCAAAATCAACAAAACACCATACAGGATCCAGAAACCCTGAGTATTTCCCATCCTTACCTGATTTATTCTTTTTATATTACAATGACTGTCTAGACTCATTTTCTTTTCTTTTTTATTTGCATCTAAGCACATTTTTAGACATTTTGTACCTGTGTAGAGGGTTTTATTTTTCACTCTGAACCTTATTTTCCTATGCATTTGAGGCATTCTTTGACTGTATGAACCAAGCCTGAAACTGCTAGGCTGGTAACTGTGCAGCTCCCTTAGCACTGGCGCTGGCAGCTGACTCCACCCTCTTGATGTAACCATCCCAGCCTCTCCTAATCTTTCAAGTTGCTGTGTCTGTGTTACCTCCATCATTTCTATCTAGTCTCCTGCTACAGTAGTTTGCAGGCTGCTCAAATGCTTGACTGTATTATTTGGGCCACACCTTTTTATGCTGCAAACACCAGGTCTGCTTGAAAGACTAAGGAGGCCTGGAAGTTGCACCTGGCTCTGTGTTTGGAATCTTATTTTTTCAGCTTTCTCAAGCCCTATGTGAATTTACTTGCTGAATGTTGAATACCAAGTATAGTTGAACTTCCTTGTCAGACTTTCTTTGGACCACCAGCCTGCAAAAAAAAAATGACATCGAGACTTATTATTAATTATGAAAGTTTAGCCTTTTGCTTAGGCTTGTACCCAACTGGTTCTTATAACTTAATTAACCTGCCTTTATTAATCTACATTCTGCCATGTGGCTCAGTTACCTCTCCTCGGTATCTTATGCCCAATTTCTTCAGTTTCTTACTGGAGTCTCTGTGAGCCTAGATTCATCTCTTCTTCTCTCTCCCCAGGAATCCTGCTTGTTCTCTTCAAGCTAGCTATTGGCCATTCAGTTCTTTACTAAACCAATTATTAGGCACCTTGGCAAAGATATATCTTCACAGAGAATAAAAAGATTACCCTACAACTCTTCTGTAAATATCTTCTGTTGAGAAAGACTGAATGTTAGTTTGCTAACACTGAGTGAAGTATTTTAAAGTGTACTTAGCAATTAAAGTCCAGAACTCTATTGCTTTCTATATTATACCTCAATGTTTTCTTCTGTTACTATTAACTGCAGTGAAGAGAGAGAGCAGAAAACAGAATGGACTTCTCTGAAATTTCCTGACTGATTAATTGCTGCATGCTTGCCTTCAGAGTAGTTATTTGGTAACTGTGTTCACATTATTGTAATTATTTGTTTAAGGACCTGCCTCCTCCTATGGCTTCAAGACATGTCAGCTGAAACCCAGCTCAGTGTTATTTATCTTTATACTTTTACACCTAATGTAGAACCAGACACTTAATAGAACACATTGAAAATCTAATTACATTGTACTGGAGAGAAATTAAGTTGACTGGGTGCTGCTGAAGAGAGCTAAGGACTTAGTTAATTCAGACATTTGCAAATTGAATTCAAGGATCTAGTGATAAGGCCAACATGCTGAATTGTGTGTTTAGAGAATATAAATGAAATCGGGTTAAAAATAAGGTCCCAACAAAAGAGCAGAGTGGAGTGAAGGAGGAGGTGACTTAGAATCACACATAATGTTATAAACGTGAAATTCCATCATGTTAACTCATGGGTTTCTATGCTAACTTAAAAATTAATTAAAAATAACAATAATTCAAATGATGAGAGTAGAAAATTTATGGAACAAACTTGCTACTTTGGCATACACAAAAGGGCAAGAAAAAAATGTTCCTTTTAAAGATAAAAGTTTAAAAGAATACCAAATTTATCTATTTAGCAAGAATTGGCAAAGCTCATTAAAAAGGCATTTTGGCAGAAGAGGATGATAGTGTACGCTTGTAACCCTAACACTTTGGAGGCTCATTTAGGAGAATTGTCATGTGTTTAAGGCCAACCTAGAACAGAGCTCTATGTCAGCTAGAGCCACAGTGTGAGATCCTATCTCAAAAAGCAGATAGAAGGGGGTTGCAGTGAAGGAGGTGGATCACTGAGTAATGCCTGACTACATGCCTGACCACTGGAACCCATGTGATATAAGAGATAACCACCTCCACAAAGTTGTCCTCTGACCTCCACAGGCTACTTTGGCATACACATCCACACCCATACTCCAAGCATGCACACTCGTGCTTAACAATAATAAATTTACTTAAAGCAATTTGACTAAATCTATCAAAAGTTCTATATTTCTATGTATGTTTTTAAAAAAATTTATTTAATTTCTGAAATTCTATCCAGTAAATTTTAAGTACAAGATGCTCATCTTGATCTGATTTACTACAACATAACTTGCAGCCTATTAAAAATGGAAAAAATAACATTCCGCGACTGGATTTTCAGGAGTTACAACAACATTGTGTTTCCTTGCATTTTGTTCCTAAACACTCTCTAATCATTTTTATACAAGTGACAAAAAATAATTTTTAGTAACACCAATTTTTTTTTCAAATTAACTTTTGTAGTTTTTGTAAATGATTAGTGAGCTTAGATAATTATTCACGTAATGTTTTCCTTGATATCAGTTATAAAAACAGCCTGAAACACAGCAAAAACCCTATGGTTGTTTGTTTAATCTGCAAATTTGCTATGCAGATTCTCTTATTATCGTATACTAATTATGCTGGTAACCAATATTACAAAAGCTTTAAAACCTTAAGAGTTCTTGCTTGTGAAAGGGTGGATATTTTTGCATTCACTTAGTTAGTGTGTGTGTGTGTGTGTGTGTGTGTGTGTGTGTATGTGTGTGTGTGTGTGTGCATCCACCATGCATGGAGGTCACAGGACATCTTTGAGGAGTCACTCCTTTTCTTCCATCATATGAGATCCTGGAGATGGCTCTCCAATCATAAGGCTTTGCAACAAGTGCCTTTACCTGCTGCTGAACCATCTCTCTTGCTTTTTTGTGTAAAATTCTAATAGCAAAAATTCCTCGGAGGAGTTTGATCATGTTCAAGCGAACATAGCACGTTAGCACGTATTCTAAGAGCTGTAACTTCAAGATGTTAAGTCTTTCTTCCTGAACGTTTGTATTTGACATCCACTATCACAAACAGCTACCACATTCCTCGTTATGTTCACAATACCATAGGGTTTCCTTGCTTTGTCTTGTAGAAACCAGCAACAATGCTGCTTGGGAGGGTAAGTGCCTGTTAACATTGATTTTACAAAGATTAGTTTTATAACTGAGGTTGTGGAAATTATATGTACCTGGGAAAATCTTTCAATAGCTTCCAAATAAAATACACTATTTCTAATTGGATCTAAATACTATTAAATGTGTTCAACTATTGCTTGAATAATGGTAGAAGTATACTTTGGAAAAATATGAGGCTTGGTAATATGCTAATTCCAAAGGAATATTTCTACTTGACAATTGTGGGTATTATTTTAATTAGAGTCATACTTACATTCTAATATAAGAATTAATGCTAAGAACAGCCTTAATTTTCATCAAGAATAATTTATTGTATTCTTTTCATTTTGTTCTTTTAATCCACACTCGTTGCAAATTATGTTGTCTTCTTTAATTAGTGGCCCGAAGCAGCCTTCCTGTTTTCTCCTCTTCATGCTATTTGTATCAATTATCTTTATTTCACTTTCAATTTTCCCTTCGTTTAAATCACAGTGTGACAAAACTTCACAATAAAATAATAAGAACAGAATTGGGTTGGCCTTTAAATGAGAATTCCATTTACTGTAATTTTACTTATGTCTAAATGGTGGGAAAGATATACACGTCAGTAGAACACACAGGAAAAGCTAGGGAATAAATGAGTTATTGGAAATGTTTACCACATCTAACTACATGGCCCCTTGAAATCATTTAGAAATCCTCTTGAATACTTTGTTGGATTATTTGTGTTCTACTCAGGTCCATCACAGAGACAAAGTAAGGCTTTTGAAAGTTCACTATCTTTTCTGTATCAATAGCATATCACAATAATGTTGTATGTTCTCAATACATAAACAGCACATTTTACATACCTATGAGCTTTTGAGCTTTCAGGGGAAATGCTGATAGAATAAACATAATTAAATGTCTGTCTATGTTTATTTTTACTAATTTTCTATAAATATATAATATTTATTTACAATATTTAATTATTTTAATGTGCTAAGTTTGCTTCTGATATTGACGACTATAATTTGAAACACTATTGAATGACTAAACATATCACATATGGTTTTATAATTTGCACATATATTAGACCAAATTTTCATTAAAAGTATTAATGTGTTAACTTAATTAGGGAAGAAGATTAATTTGTCTGACTAATATTCTAAAACCAACATGTGACCAATTACTTTAAAGCAAATAATTTTTTTGTAAGAGCCATTATGTTTATTTGGTAAGAAAGAATACATTTGATGATTACACTTTGGTTCCTTTCTTTTTTATGTTTATTATGAATAAAGTCTCATTTTTAATCAATGAATCCCCTTGTTCAAACTCCCTTCCCCATCTCGTCCCTCCCAGTCACTGAATTCTTAATATATGTGAGTACTTAGTGGTGCTAGATTAGTAAGTAAACCTATAAAATACATATTAAATGTCTTCTTGTAATGGGATTTTGTGATTTTTTTGACAATAGTTTTCAGTATGAGATATTGCATTTAGTCTCCTAATAATGCCTAGTAAATCAGTGTTATGTTTGTGCTTTTGGTTCTAACTAAACTGACTAAAATGCATTATTTTGCAGAATTATTTAAGACAGTACTTTTTAATGATAGTTTCTCTTCCAACCTCCAGGTAATTTTATGTGATGAAATCACCCACTATAGGACATAAAAATGTTCAGAAGTAGAGATAATTTGTGAGGAAAAGATACATTTTACCATATAGAAAATCTATGGTTAGGCTTATTTGGCAGGAAAATTACCTTTGTTGAATGTCGTGTGATTCCTCATCAATGCAGCATTATAAAGCTTTCTTTTATTTTCTAGACATTGGAATTTATTAATCACTCATACATGTATTTTAGCCTCTAAGAGACCTTAATAATGAGGTAGTGTTTAGAGATTTTCAGCTTCTTTTGAAAATCTAGTAAAATCTATAAAACTTGTTTCCTGAAAAAGTAAGGTGTGTGTTGTATGTGTGTGTTTACATGTGTAGTGTGAGGGGTGTAGCATGAAAGCTTGTCTTTCATTTAGTTTTGTTTTTACATATAGTTCTGGCCATTCTTGAATTTACCAAGTAGCCCAGGATAACCTTGAGTTTGTATATGCCCTGCCTCCACCTCCTCGGTGAAAAAGAAATAAGGGAAATATTACCCTTCATATTAGCTGCAAATAGTATTAAATACCTTGGAGTAACTATAACCAAAGAAGTAACAGACCTATTTGCCAAAAATTTTAAATCATTGAAGAAAGAAATTGAAGAGGATATCAGAAAATGGAAAGCTCTCCCATGTTCCTGGATTGGTAGGATCAACATAGTAAAAATGACAATTCTACCAAAGGCAATCTACAGATTCAATGCACTGCCTATCAAAATCCCAACACAATATTTTTTGGACCTTGAAAGAACAATACTCAATTTCATT